>JAIPRL010003687.1:0-44622 GCA_025469235.1 Pemphigus obesinymphae | reverse complement strand
TTTTAATACTTCTCATACTTTTTGACAAGTTTTATGCCGGCTGTCGACCTGACGCAACCTCAATTAGTCGACTTCTACGACAGGCATGAGGAAACCGTGGAGGTATTCTTAGCCCCCTCCACAGGGGGTTTTTATATACGTTCAATGTAAAAAAAAAAAAAAAAAAATGTTCACAGCGTTTAATTAAAACACCATAGAATAAAGTTTAAAACAATAAAAAATTTTTTGTATACGTGTTTTTATTAAATCTTGTGTACAATTCAAACTCTGTCAAAACTTCAAGTTTCTAAAACAAATATTTTTTGAATTATGATAAAATAATCATTTTAACCCATATTTTCACCATTTTCAATAATTTTTTCTCATGTATTTATCAAAAAATCTAAAAATTACCTCTCCAAAGTACCTACCATTTATGTGATAAGTTATCACTGATAATATTTTCTATCGAAAACTACTTGCCTACTATATACACATAAAAAGTGAGATTATTATATCAAAACTTCCGGTAGAAAAATATAAAATAACAAACGTAGTAAAACGACGAAGTCTCAACTTGTTCCGCTCAAAATCTAACATTTTATCATTATATTCGGTTTTAGGAAATAATTGATACTTTTTCAAGTCATCTCTGTAGCTATTATTGTTTAAAAATTGTGTCTACAAAATTATATTATAGGTATTTAAGACATTAAAAATTGTATTTTTCGATTCTGGAGGGTCTAGTAAATACTATATTATATTATAGCCACT
The DNA here is from genome assembly GCA_025469235.1 of Pemphigus obesinymphae. Classification (NCBI taxonomy): domain Eukaryota; kingdom Metazoa; phylum Arthropoda; class Insecta; order Hemiptera; family Aphididae; genus Pemphigus; species Pemphigus obesinymphae. Next base: position 43,869 of record JAIPRL010003687.1, on the reverse strand, counting down.
ACTGCAGGCGAGAACCCAGTAAAGCTATATGTTCGAATTCGTATGACTATACATATTATAATAATAAATTGAAGACTCAATTCCACAAAAATATTTACTTTATTTTGTTAAAGGAGTTATTTATTTTTTAACCTTAATAATAGCTGACTATTAAAAATCTCCATGTAGTGTATAAATTGAAGTACATGAGTTACACTACAAAGGTGTCGCGCACTTAAAAGGAGTTTCAACTTTAAGGTGTCACACTCAAGCCGGTTCATTATATTGATACAAAATATTGTTTATAAAATCAGTTTGTATAGATATTCAAAGTTTTATTAAATTTATTATTTTTAACTTCTTCATAAACATATAATTTTCTTCCAAAACGGAATTTATATACATATTATAAGTCTTATTATAGTTGTTTAGCAAAAAATTTAATTTGAGTCCATTTTTTTCAATCGTTATTCATAAATGTGTTCTTCGTATCTATTTTTAGTATCTTTTGTTTATTTTTAGATTATAAACGAATGTAGGGTTGAATTGGTTCTACAATGGTGTGTTTTTTATTTTATTAATTTTTTTTTTTATGTCTACCCAATTCTAGTAGAAGGAGTGTTCTAATCTATATGTGCTAACCCAATTTCCGGTTGCAAATGTTATCTAGTTGGTATTTTAAAGAGGTTATTTTTCAATTTTCCCAATAGTTTTGTTTTTATCGCATAAGGAAAAAGCATCGAAAAATTACATAAAAACAGTAAAAATACCATTTCGGCAAAAATTCTGTAAATAATGATCTTAGACACTTGAAATTTTACTAAAAATGTATTTAAATAAAAATTAAAGTAACCATTTCTGTAAATTTTCTCCCAATTTCGGTCACTTATAGCAATTTTCAATTTTAAAGTTTTTATATCCATAAATGTGTCAATTTTATGTTTATAGACCTGAAAATTCGATACAAAGTAAAACGTGTTTTATTTTAACTATATTCAAGAAATCGTGAAAATCGTTAATAACGATTTTTTTTTTATATACATAGTTATTAAAAATTTTGGACCAAATGTATTAGGTATTTCGGTAAAATAAGAGAACGTGCGTAATCGATATTGGTTTAATAATTTATAATTATAATATAGCATGTATACATTATTATTATTATTATTATTATTATAATACTAGATATGTTAACCATTAAAAATGTATAGATACAAAGAAACAATGTTATATAAGACAAAATGACAAAAAACCTAACAGGAATAAAGAAAACAATAATTTAAATTAAGTGTAGGGTTAACTCGTTATATAGCTTAATTAAAATCAGCTAGAATTTTTAATTCGTTAATAACTATAACTATCTTTGTTAAATAGCATTGAAATGTCCATTAAATATAATTGTATTTATAATTCGAAAATTAAAAATTAATTAAAAAGTGTAATACTCTTATAAAAATTAAAATAAATATAAAAATAAAAATTTAAATGAACTACCTAATTGTTATATTTTAAATATATAATATTACATTTTAGCACTAAAGGGTCAATAAAAGAGTTGTTGTTTTCGAGTTTAGAGTTTTTAAATAATTACAATTTCTAGCTCCGATACATTAATTTTGATGATAGCTGATTCCAATACCGGTTATCCTTAATTTGATTCGAACTGCTGTTTTATTTGTATCAAGGCTATTATTCTTAATATTTATTTCGGACTTCTCTTCTGCGCGTATAGTTAAAAGATTTTCGTTTCGCATTTAAGATGTTAGAATATTAGATTAAAACCATAATATTAAATCTAATTATTTTTACAAGTCCGTTCATGTCTAATCTTATTCGGTTATTGTAATCACAAATCCTCATATTTTTCATTATTGTAAATAATTTTTCAATATGTATAAAAAAAAAAAAAAAAAAAATTAAATGTTCGAAACGTTCATTTTTGACTTTGAATATTTGTAAAATATATTACTTCAGCTATAATTGACTTTTGAATAGTGAAACTTTACATTGGATTAATGAACGATTTCAAAATGTATTACTTACAGAAAGTTTTTCAGCACTATACAGTACTTGCACTATTATATAATTATAGGTTATGTCAATGTAAATTTCAATTTAGTTTACAGACACAATTATCCGAGTAATATCCGGTATTAATATAACCGGTCGTACACCGTAATATTTGATAATTTTATACGCATAGTTTCGTTTAAATAATTGTAAATGATTTCTCTCGGGCTATTCAAGACCAATTTAATTACGGTGTGTTTTTACTTACTCAACAAATCCATTATTTAAATAACAGAAAAAAAATATTTCAGTCGAACCGAACTATTCAATTTAAATATCGAACCCGAACCAAACTTCAAAAAAAAAATTAAAAACAATTAACTATGTTAACAAAATTAATTAATTAACTAAATTAACAATTAAGCACTTAATTTATTTAAAAGTTGGTAACTAAAGAGCCTTTTTTTATTTTCCTGATAAAATGATCGTCAAAATGATGTAAACATATTTTACCGAGTACCAGTGTGTTATCATTAAGACGACAAAACAATCTATTTTTGTATCGTACCACGAACATTGGTATACGAATGTTCTGCGTATCCTGGCTTCCAACACCGAAAATTCGCAGAATAATCGGTGATCGATACTAATATAAAATATTTTAAATATTTATAAACACCGCTCTGTATTTTTTATAAGCGTACTATGGAATATTGGAATATGGGTATATGATTCGTAAATCATTTTTGTTAAGCACATCATATTATAATATTATATCGATAAACGATCACAAAAAAATTTGTCGATAATAAATACTCATACATAATCTATTACGGGAAAAATTATTGACCATCATAAAAATAGAAAAAACTATTTACTTAAACATTTTTTCAAAATTTTTTTTATCGATTTTCAACAATATAGTATCAAATTTAGATTTCCTTGGTTCGGTGTTCCAACAGAACTATTTTGTGATTAGTTTGGTTCGAATATCTTCAATTATGAGTTCAAAACTTCAACAGTTCTGAACATCACTAATATATAGTATTTATTGGTCTCTCTAATTTTTCTTTATATTTTTTTTTTCTTTTAACGACCTTTTGAATTACCTTTAAATTTAAAAATACCATTTACTCGAATCGCCTCTTACGTCGGGTAATTCGAACATTTTGTAGTTACCAAAATTAGTATTCAACAAAAGTCAGAAAAAAAAAAATGAACTTTCGTAGTAATATCGATACAAATGACGCGATACAACTATGAGTATATGATATGGGAGAAAATTCGTGTAATGCTAGTATGTCAACAAGCTGAATTTGGCAGAATATTCATGAAAATCTAATTCGAATCATTAATAATTATGTGTTGATATAACATTTATTCACTCTTTAATATTATGACATAACACTTAACTGAGTAAAAAACATTTAATATTCTTATTAAATGTTAATTTAATAAGATTATTATTATATTAAATAATAATTAATACTCTAAGTGAAAATCGGTTATAACTAAGTTAATTTTTAAAATGCTAACTCCTTTTTTTCACAGAATTTAGATAATATACTGAATTTTTTTACATAATTTTAACCTAATAACCATGTAACTAAATAATATTAATACTCAAAGTATAATAATATAAGTTAGGTAATAAAATATATAAAAATGATATATATATATTCGAATTTGAGCTGCAGTGATGATTGTATTGGTTTTACATTAAAAAAAAAGGTTATTTATTTATTTTTTAATTTTTTTATGTATGTATACACTTTTTTGGGCAGAAGGAGTAAATGAAGAGTTTTTGATAGGAAATTCGTGTGATTTAGTGCTTTGAAATTCAAAAGATCCATCACCAGTATCCTACACGACGAGCAAAGTGCTTCCACCGCCTACTAACTGACTGACTATATTTCATTATTTATATTATTTTATTTTTTATGTATGTACACACTTTTTTCGGAAAAAAAGGTGCGAAATAAGAGTTTTTTGATATAGAGGTTATTGATAGGAAATTCATTCGATTCGATCCTTTATAGAGGTCGTTTTTTGATTATCTAAGTAGTTTTCAAAAACGCAACGAAAACTATTTTTATGAGAGAAATATCACGAAAAGTTGTAATAAATTAGAAAATAACAAATAGGTAAACCAGTTATACTTATACTATACTGCAGTATATTATAGGTGATAAATAATATTTATAACCACTAAAGAATACCGAAATTTATTATAAATAGGAAGATTAAAATGCCAGAAACTTGAAATTTACGCCAAATATTTACTATAGAACTATGATGAAATTATAAAATGTTAACATTTTTACTATTAATATTGATGTAGGTATATATTACACCGAGTTTCACTCAGTATCGTTTTATCGGAGGAAATGATTTATCACTGCTTTGAAAGTCAATATATCCACTCACCATAGTATCCTACCCAACAATTTTTTTGATTTTTTTTTTCCAATATATTCTGTTTATTTTGTAAATTTTCTCTTTTATATAATTTAATTTAAAATGACGATTTATTTATAGAGCTTGCGTGGTCAGAACTCCTTTCCGAGTAGTTAGATATTAAAAAACAGGTAAGATATTGTTATAATTATATTCGACCCCGTCCCCTTTCCCCTATTTCCATAATATGTACATGAATATTTTTTTGAGGGGAAGGCTCATGATTTTCCATACTCAAGTGAATCAATATTGTTTTTTTTTAATCCAAGTATAACGATCGAAATATTGGACAACGTTCAATGTACTACGTTATAAATATTCGCGAGTTTACAAAGACGTTTATTGTCCCCACGGTGATATTTTCTTGTGTGTAACTGCTATGCGTTTTATTCGTATTTTAAAAATCACTCGTACAGTTTAATGGCACGTTCTAAATTTGATTTTACGATTCTGCGAAACTAAATTCGTCAACGGCGTTGGTAATATTTAAAAATAATGCGTTTTAAATTCGTTAAATTTATCGCACACGATCATAACCTATTAACCCATTATAAAACATTCGTACACGCCGAGTATAATTTAATACTTTTAAGTCATTCGGTAGTTTTGAAAACGTTTCGTTTCTATGGATGAATGTTCGTATCTAACTCGTTTTCATTTGTCCTATTGAAATGAAATTTATGTCGAATTTTATTTAACGTTACACTCATTTAAACGGTTACTGTTATTCGATAGAATTTATACTCATTGATATTAGCAATTCAGTTTATCAGATTTTTCTAGGATATTGTGAAAATATGTTTGATGATTTCGTTACATCTTATATTAATTTCTGAAATTTCGAATTTTCACTACCTATAAAATATTTCTAAAACATTGATTTATTTAATAAATAGTTTTTCAACAGCGTAGATAAAAGTTTAATCGATTTAATTCATTTAAATCTGTTTATTGAAATTAGTTTTTTAAATGATCCATTATTTAGGATTATAATATGTATATTTTACCGTACATTTGGTTATTATATTATACCAAAATAGTAGAATTTGTACGAAAATTGCAAATGACTATAAAAAATCGACACTACCCATTTTCAATATTATTTTGAATATTACTGGATTATTGTAAGTTACCATATATTTAGTTTTCGGGTCACAAAATCCAAACTTAATCTTTTTAAGAGTAAAATATATAATATTACTATAAATATCCTAAAATTAGAAAAAAAAAATTCAAAACTAATTTTACGGTTTATTTTGTATTCATAAACATTTTTGTTGAAAATGTAAAGCCTCTATTTTTTTATGTAATTATAGAGAAATAACTATCGTAAGGTGACCATATTTAAAAAATTAAAAATAGAACAACATGGGTAATCATAAGGTTTTTTTTTTATTTAGTTTCATCTATTTGTTTTATACAATTTTTAAAGTTTGTAAATTATGATTATCTTTTTCGATTATTTAATATTAAAATGTCGTTTATGTAGTTTATTAATGATAAAAATAGTAAATTTACCATTTACCATCATACAGCAAAAAAAAAAAATCTATATCTATATCGAATACTAATTTGGTTTAAATAAACTGAGAAGCCAGGAAAATATTCACATTTTCATAAACTTTAAACAATATTATAATAAAATAATCAAATTTATAAAATTGCTATTTTAAAATTTTTAAAAAACTGTTGAATCATAATTGTTTTCAATTTTGAGGTCCAAAAAAAGTGCAAAAGTGCAATAGTGCAAGAAAATGATTTATTACTTTTATTTTTATTTTTTTAATTTAATAGAACAAAAGTCATTGCATATGTTCAATAATTCTGTTACACCCTACAATTTAATATTTCGTAGATATTTATTTTCGGAAAATTCTATCTTTTATATTATGATCTGATCAGTATTGTACATTTTTAAATCTCTTAAAATGATTCAATAATTATATTAATTTTGTAGGTAGTGATAATGGTAATATACGTTTTTTTTTATATTATCTGCCACAATGTCTGGCCGTTTAAAAAAATTGAACATAGACGAATAAAAATTTTTCCCAGATACGTATTTATGGAGAATATGGGGGGTATTGATCCCCCGAGTGCAACTTTTAAAAGGGGCACCAAATTTTAAAGGACGTTAACATTTTCAGACCTAGACAAATGATGAAATTCAACTATGACAATATTATTAATATAATCATAAAAATGTCACAAAATTCTCTACGAAAATTTTAGTTTCATTACTATATTATACAAATAAAAGTCTAAATATTAATTATTTTAATGTTATTTATATAATATGCAAGAGTTTTTATAATAATAAATTGTACCTTATTTATACCGACCATAATATTATAGTGAGATGACAAAATATTACTGTAACGCACGAACATAAGTGAAAATTGATACATTTTTTCATGGAGGAATTCTATTTTTGATATTATTAAAAATTCAATTAAGGGGCCGCAACACCAATATAAAATCGACCTATAAGTGGGATAAAACTGAGAAATTTGGATAAGTAGGATTTAAATTCTGACTAATTGTTTTGAATACGCCAGTTTGCCTTCTAGGGATCGATCGAAGCGTTATTTTTCCATGTTATTTATCATTAAATACGGCAATTTTTCAACATTGATTATATTTCAGTCTCTAATAGTAAAAAGTGCTGCACTCCATAGATGAAAAATTCAAATCTTTTTTCAGATTTGAAATCTGACTTTCCAAAGTTTCACAATTAAATCCGGCTTATTAGTTTTTTAGACGGTAATATCGTGATTACACGACAATAAAAAACGTTCCGGTTACGAGGCTATTTTTAGATTATTTTTAAAATGTGCTTATATATTTCTGAATAAAATTGTTAGATTTAAAATTTTTCTAAAATTTCTTAAGAATTGCCTATACAGAGCCCGAAAAAGTAGTATAAATGTTATCATGTATTAATAGTGAGTCAATCTTAGAATGTTAAATTTATTTGTTCATGTATGTACCTACTAGGTAATCATTTATAAAAAGGATCACACTGTATAGAAGTATCTGAATTGTGTTGGAGATTGATTCGCTGTTATTGATTCGTTGACTAGAAGTGTCTATCTCTTATTATCTTATTATCTTATTATTATCGATGATATAATATCACAGAACAGAACAATCAGAATAAACACTAATAAAAACGTACACAGACACATAGGACAGCGGAGAAATCAACGAGGCCATGTTCTCGAGGAAAGAATCACTACCTATATTATTTTCTTTGTAATTTGTTATCAATATCCATTCTATACCATTAGTACAGTGTTAAAATGATAACATTTTGCTACAGTAAAATACCGGCTGAATTCATGATATTGGCCTAGTGAACACCCACTGATTATGATATGTAGTTATAATCATAATACAATGAATTTCGATCAAACCAACTTTAGTAACATTCGCTATATGTAAATGGACGAAGAGAATTTGATGTTTTATTTGATGCGAATAATCGCATTTAGTTACATTTGGCCGAAAACGAGATGACAATTTTTAATAAATATACGAGTACCTAATTTATGTATACTATAAAATATAGTATGAAAGCGCGAAGAATTCGAAAAGTCCGTGGCAAACAAAAAGTATTAAAACTATTAATTTTAATTGTACAAATCGTGGTTTATGAAATATAAATTTAGTGTACTAGAACGAAATGTAATCCACGCGTATAAATATCGACTGCTTGAACTTCAAATAATGCTTATCTCGTGTTTGGCCCGGTATTGCGGGGGCGCCAACAGTTTAACCGGCAAATGGGTATAAGGACTCGTGAAATGTCATTGTAAAAATGAAACGTTAAACGAACGAAATGTGAGCACGTCATGCAGCCGATAGAACAAAATGTAGGTACATCAAAATGTCATAAAAGTTTACTACACGAAAAAGGTCACATTGTAAATAAAAATATTGTATACTTAATATAAATTAAATAACAGCTTTATAACGTCACCATCACTCGAGTAGTACTGTATAATCCATTACAAATGTTTTCTGTATTTCAATCATTCGATTATCACTTAATGTATACCTAACTTTGTTAAAGTATTACAATCACACTAAACCCGAAGAATTGGTGATGCATTATTGATAATCTTAAAACGGAAACATAAGGTGGTTGATTGACTTAGAGCAGTGTGGCCCGAGAGAGAGAGAGAGAGAGAGAGAGAGAGAGAGAGAGAGTTAAAAATGTCGATAGTATGAATGTGATTGACATGTTGAGTTGACGAATGTTTAATTAGCGAAACAGTTGAATAATATATTCAAGATATTGGTCGGTCATAAAACAAAATTAGTGTAATTATGTAACATTTTAATATATAACCTTTAATAAAATCATTAAAAAAAAAAAATACTCGAATAGAGTAATTCAATCGTTTGAATAAGGAGGATTGATGCAAATGAAGAAAGTATACCTTTAATTTTTGATAAATATTTCTGAGTTTTAATTTGTCTAAATTAACATAATATACCTACTCGTATATATAAATGATATTTGACCGGTAGTTAATTACAAAAATATTATTAAAACAATACAACATATTAATATCTAATTATTAAATACCTACTTAACTAAAACAGAGTACAGAATTTATACGAAACAAATGTTCTAGTATACTACACTGGTCTGAAACATAGTATAGCTGATAATATTGATCTAAATTATTTTAACGACGGTTGGCCTTGTGTATATTGGTAGTACAAAGTTTATTTACTCGCATATAATCTTATCGTAGTTTATGGTCAACCATCGCACATAGCCTGTATATATGTATATCCGAAATTTGGGACCCGAGTAAACTTTGTATACATTTATAATAATTGAGTATAAATATGATATTTTTTGTGCTAAAAAATAATAATTTGATTATAAAAAGAATTCTAGATACCCGTCGGGTAATAATTTTCAAAAATTTCAAGTTTTGTTTCGATTATAATGATGGTTATAATTACAAAATTATATATACTCCGATAAATGATAATAATCATCTATTAATAAAGTTGTAAATTAGAATAAATATTATCATATAAAATAAGGGAAATTTACAGGAATGTGAGAATTATATAGGGATGATGATGAAACTCACGAGTCATAGTGTGGAAATCTGGGAAAATATATTAGATGTAAGGATAAATAGTGAAATATTTGTAACAAGAAATCAGTATGCCTGGAAGGTCAACATTTAAGCCAATATATATTGTGTAAGACAGTTAGAAGAAAATTATAGAGAATAGAGAGGAAGTTATGTATGGTTTTTCAATTGATCTAGAGAATGACACATGATAGGGTTCCTAGAGAGGTCTTGAAATGGGAATTAATGAAGAAAGGATTACCAAAGGTTCATATGAATTGGATTGAAGATGTATGAAGGGGCGTATATAAGAGTAAAGAGTTTGTGTGGAAAAACTGAGCATTTTAGTGTTGAAGTAGGTATGTACTAGGATTAGACCTTGAGTCCTTACATATTTTTTTTGATAATATATTAAATAACAAAGAATATACAGGATGAGGTGCATGCGGTTTACAGATAATATAGTGCTGATAACAGAGAGAGAGAGAGAGTTCTGAGTAAGTAAATTTAATTGATGAATAAAGGGAAGCTCTTAAGAGTAAATGATTAAGTATTAGTACGAGTAAAACTGAAAATATTGAGAATGATCTTGAAAAAAGGGAACACGGGTAAAATAGGGAATAGGGAATGAAGTAATGAAGTTTAGTGAGGTTGAAGTACTGGTTTTGTTTATTTAGAACAATCGGTAACTTAACATGGTTCACAAAATAAAAAAATGACAATTGATAGTATATAAATGAGATAAATATGGATATTAACATATAGAAGATATTAAATGAATATTCTAGTTATTGTAAATTAATGTTCACACAAATAAAGTTGGTAGAAGATTTAATTGATAATAGGGAACGTAACCTAAGAAATTAAACGTTATTTGCGACTCTAAGTATTCGATGCAATGTATGGTTGTATCCATATAATGTTTTACGTGCCGATATATAGAATTGGGATTGATAACTGGGATGATTTGGGACTCTAAAAGGTATGTCAGCAAGGAGAACAGGAACATATTAAAGTGAACAATTTAGTATAGTAGATAAAAAAATCTAAGTCTGCTTTATTATGGGGGGAGAAAACTATCGGAATATTTAGGGTCTTTCTTATATTAGAATAGTCGTGAGGCGCACGATGAATATTCAATTGGAAATGAATATAATTTAAAAATATATTTTATACACGTTCGAAACGAATCTGGTAAATGGATAAATACGGTTGCCAGGCTACGGATCTGTATTCTACCGAGAAATGAACAATGATAAAATATAAAGTACAGAGAACCCAAAGAGACACCTGGCTGATTTAAATAAGTTTGTGTTACAGAATCTGTAATCTGAATGGGAATTTGTTAAAAGGGACTTATGGCACATTTTTGATCAAAATAGTGTTTTGGTGAATTATTAATCTTCTTATGTAAACACGTCGTTTTGTGTTAAAAGGACCTCATTTCGTATCATTTATCTTTGTATAAAATTATTTTAAATTATTCGTAATATGTTAAAAGGTACCTATGTCATATACATAGTTACCTTTTAACGAACAACTGATGGTCATACTGCTTGATTGAGAATTTCATGATAAAAATTTTTGCCGGCAATATTATTATCATTCATCAACGATTTACATTTTATAATGTATACTTCCTAGTCCCTAAAATGACTATTGAATGTTGATTATTTTAAAATGTTTATTTATTGTTACTAATATTCTTATGTTAATGGTTAATGAACTTAATACTTGATTATTTAAAATGGAAGACGAACTTTTGACTGATAATGATGAAATCAATGAGGAAACATCTACAAATAAAAGAACAGCAAATTGTGATAATTATATACCTACTTGCGAAAAACTTGCGAAGTTACACAGAAATTCATCTATATTCTGATAATTGTCCAGGACAAAATAAAAATCATTCTATGGTTAGGTTTTTACTTGCTTTAACTGATAAAAATGTTTTAAAAAGATTTTACATTTTTTCCCCATAAGGGGCCACAGTTATTTATCGTGTGATACAGACTTTTCTATAATAAAACGTAAATTAAGAAAACATGATAAGATTTACGGTGTTCATCAATTAACAGAGTTAATTATTTCAAGTAGTGCTACAAGGACATTCACTGTGAATGAAATCAAATTTTCTGAAGATCTAATTATATATTTTGGGAAGTGGTGGTCTACTCATTACAAACGAAACTGTGTTTCCTTAGAAACTAAACAATCTAAAAGAAACGAGAAGAAAGATTTTGCGATTTCCACGTTTAGTCAATTTATATAATATGACTGTAATTTTTCAGGATGTATAAAAGCTCTTCCTTTTATTGATGGCATAATAAAACACACTTTTACAATGAAAAATACATTAAATAAAAATGTTGAACTACCAATTAATGAAATATTATATCCAAGTGGCAAAGTTCCACTTAAAAAATGACTAAGTACTGGACATTAAAAAACTTATGCCTTACATTGAAGAACAATATAAAGAATTTTACAATGAAATATTATAACGGCCTGTGTTTGACTAATTTGTGTTAATTATATTTGTAGACTTAGTATTATCTTAATATTTATTTTTTATTTTACTATCCAAAGACTGGCAAAAACAAAAAGTGTTAGGTAATATATTTTAACAAAATACAATTTTTAATTGAATTCGAAAATAAAAAGACTATACTTTTATTATTTTATTAATTATTTATTAAGTTAGATATAGTACTTTTCATGAGACTAAACTATTCAGAAATTATATTATTTTGATTTGTTATATACTATTAGTTAGTTATCAAAGACTGATGTAATAAAATAAAATATTTTGTACTTATAATTTTTAAAAAAAATATTGTTTTACCTTTTTACCAATGTTATTATATTATTATGTATTCAAAGTTTGTAATAATAAATAAATAAAGTAAATATTTTACAAGTTTTATATTATTTTGAAATTATAAAATATTAAAATTTGTTAAAAGGGACCTAGGTCATTGATAATATTTTGCTATTTATAGAAAAAGTCATTTTATAAAAAAAAAATTTTATTTTGTTATTTGTTTCTAATGTAATGCTTTAATTATAATTATGATAATTGGTATTCTAATGCAAATTTATAAAGAGCAAAACAGTTTTTTGTGTCTCCTGAAAAATTGTTAAAAACGCATATAGGTCCCTTTTAACCAATTTCCATTCAGATGATAAATCCGAAAATTTTTAGAGCTCTATCATATCGATGTGAGGGCTAAAACAGAGATTAGTTGAATAATTAAATCCTAGATCTTTAATGCAGGTAACACGTTCTAGTTATTGTAGCCATTGAGAAAATGTAAAGTTAGAATAGGAGTATGTGATGTGGAGGTAAACATTACACTTAGTTAAGTGTAAAGACTGTCCTAAATGGGAAACCCATTTGGCGAATATATTTAGTTTGCTTTGAAGCAGGAATGAATCATTGGATGTGCTAAGCTTATGAAATATTTTTATGTCATCCGCAAAAAGTAATAATTTTACTTTGATAAGCCACCGAGGTAAGGAGTTTACGGAAAGAGAGAAAAGTAATGGACTTTAGTGCTCACCTTGAAGAATACCAGATGTAACATAAATTTCGGAAGACGGAGATGAGATAGAGAGAAAAATATCGTTTTCTACCAGTGATATAAAACTTAAGGTAGGAATAAGGTAGATTTTCAATGCCCAAGTACTCCAGTTTGACTATTAATAATTCGTGGCTGACTGTATCAAAGGCTTTCTCAAAATCGGTAGTAATAACATCAACTTGAAAACCTGCTTCGAAAAAATTGCTAATGTATGTTGTAAAAACAACGCTGTTAGTGGTAATGGACTTATCGCGACGGAATCCATGCTGCTCAAGACATGATTAAAGAATCTTCTAACATAAGTATATATAATTAGTTCAAAGATTTTGCATAGATGTGGTAGGATAGATATTTTACTGTAATTGGTAACCATAGATGGATCTCCAGATTATAGAAAAGGAGTAATAGAACAAATTTTCTAATTATTTAGAATCTATTCTACAATAGGAAGGGGTAGTTTTGAGGAAGATATAATCATAGGATTATATGTGGATGGATGAAATGGAGAGAAGCATCAGGTATTTTGTGTGATGTAAGCATTCCAATTAGGTTAAAAGATAAATATTATAAGACAGTTATGAGGCTTGCAATGATGTAAGGAACAGATTATTGAGCAGTAGATAAGAAGATAGAAAAAATAATGAGTGTAGCAGAGATGATAATGTTGAGGTGGATGAGTGGAAGAACTAAAGAAAATTAGGAATTACTATATAAGAGATAGTATGGGAATAGATCTAAGAGTAGACAAAATTAGAGAGAATAGATCGAGGTGGTGCGGGCATTTTTTAACGAGAACAATACAGAGGTAGTAAGACCAGTAGAGGAAATATATATTAAAGGAATTAGGGGGAGAGGAAGACGAAAAATATGTGGGGATGTAATAGAAAATGATATAAGATAGGCGGATGTAAGTGAAGAGGATATGGGAGATCGAGCTAAGTGGAAGTAGAGAACTAGAGTGTCCGACCACAAAATAGTTGGGAGAGAAAGCCAAAGTGAAGTATAGTTCTTTAAATAAGAAGATGATAATTTTAAAGAATGAATGAATGAATGATTTTATACAGCAGTAGGCAGTAGGGTGAGCGATGTAGTTATAATTTATATATTTATTTTGGAGTGAGTATATCAGATTATATTGCAAACGAGTTCAATTTATTCTACACATCGTTTAATCAGAATAATTTAAAACACTCGTGTACAAAATAATAATAATAATATAGTGTTTGCATTATATTGAACCATTATTTATTCAAAAGTAATTCATAACGAAAAGGAATAAAACGCGAAATTAATACAAATATCCTTTAGAATTCGCGATAAAGTGTGAGAGTATAAACATATACAGTATATCCTATTTGAAAATATTAAACAAGTCCGTAATGGATCCATATTAAATATACTATATATATACCGAATTCACTCATAATATATACGCATATATTATATAAATGCACTAAATAGCAAAAATACATATCCTGAATATAAAAATATCATACATTTTTCAATGAAACTTCAAAAGTGTAAAGTGTTTGATTGAAAACAAAAAAAAAAAAAAACCTAATGAACTAAAACACAAAATTATTTATGTATAAATATTAGAGGTAGCTCGAACTGAAAATTTAGGTGTTGAATCGAAATTTGAAGTTTAATGTCGAACCCAAACCTAAACCATTTGAAAAATGACAAATAAACAGAAAAAAAAAAAAAAGACAAATGATCAAAAGTTCTAGTTCGATATTTTAAATTCGGTTCGATTTCTAAACTTTAAACAGCTTCACCTATATCTAATAAATACCAATTGGGTTGGTCATTAACGAGTTAAAAAGATAGAGTTCATTAAATTTTATCAAGGGTTGGACCTGAATTAGATTTTTGACATTGGAATCGGTTCTCACGCCGAAAGGATGTACCGGGGCTACAGATTTTAAATTAGCATCGTTTTAAGAATCTCCTAGGAATCCGAATCCAAACCCTTATTACGTTTAGAATATTATAAATGATCACTTCCCACTCTTTACATAATTCGTATTTGCTTTAAGAATAATTTAGTTGTTAAGATTTTTACGGTCCTTCACCAAAGGAAATGTATATTGAGTGTGTCACTGCTGGAGGATGTATAATGTACACGCTCACTTTGCCCGCATTACCGTCATCGCGTGGCTGGGAGGCTGATATAATGTTGTGAATCGCGTATTGTATAATATAATATATAATATATAGGAGTTACCCCTTTATAACACCACTATAATATTATACACGTATATTCGATATATGATAAATAGCTTTGGATACGGAAAAAGAAAATAAAACCCATCCAAATTACCTATATACTTCGGACGTTTTTATTATTATTATTTTTTTTTTATGCATATATCAAAACCACCTTTTGTGCGTTGTAAATCGATATACGATATTATGCTATTATATTATATACTCTCTCGTATTTACACTTCTTTTTACCTAACGACGACGACGACGATGACGACCGTCCACGCACACATATATGTTATAATATTATATTCTGTGTTAAATAACCACTTATAGAAATTATTCAGTAATCGAGTACGAGTATAATACGAGTTAAGGAGATTAATCACGCTAGGGGGGTAGGAGACATATTCCTCTCATATCAGTCTTGTATAAATTATTTAAAAAAAAGTATTTATAAATATTGAAACTTGTACATTTTGAATAAAAAGCAATTAAAGTACATTACGAATACCAAAAACGATTTTAATAAAAATACGAGTTTTTTTTTTAAGGTTTAGTTTTAATAAATTTACATAAATATTATATTTTATACTATATTTGTATAATTACACTATATATCGATTATATATTATAATAATATAACTCAAGTTAATTTATATTTAATATATTATGATTGTTTATTAATATTTCATCCAGCTTTATTATATTCTTGACGTATTTACTTTGTATGAAAAAAACTTCTAAAAATTATTCAGGATACTCTGAAAATAGTGTAAATTGTATTTAAACACCAGTATCCAGACATTTTTATTCGAATACTTTACAAGATTGCTGCACACACTTTTTAGTTTCTCAATAAAAGTGTAAATAATTTAAATGCAACACGGATTTACTGTGATCTGTTTGTTTCTTATTATTTTGTCATTTTGGGTAGAAAGAAATTGTAAAAACAAAGCGACCTAACCTGACTGCTAACCGGTGGCGTTTTCTCTGGGTGTGCAAGTTGTGTATTAACGCTTTACAAAATCTACGTGTATAGTGAATATTTTGATCGTAATAAATATGCATTTTAAAAACAAAAAAACAATGTACATAATAATATAAATAATATCATATACGTATCGATTGTCATAGATCCATTTATTATTAGCATATATTATGAAATACGAATAAATATACCGAACCGACAAAACAAATGCGACCGGTTTTTGCCTCGAAACTCCACCCTGACGTGTTTACATATTGTAGGACGTTGAATATTTTGTCAACGGCTAATACATGATACTTTCACACCTGTAATCGTATATCATCGTCATTCTATCGGATAACTTCGGTACAGCGCCATCACGTCTTGACCAAGACGTTAACTATTGAAACAACGATTTGCGGGATACGACTGGGCCGAGTGCCGAGTCCTCAATAATTTGTGTATATCGTAGCTACCCGTTTATGATTTTGTGCAGGTATGATGATGTACATTGAACATACGAGTGCAATGTTTACTTCTGTGGCAAACTATTGTTTATCACAGAATTCGAAAGCATATTATACTGTATATATTATAATATTATATTATACTATTAGCTAATGTGCAACACTTGCCGGGTGCAATAAATTCTTGGTAAGTGCAACTCCGATTGAGTGTAACGCCTTGTGAGTTTGACTTTTACTGAGTACTACATTTCATTAGTAGAATTACTTTTGCAATGTTCGTATACCTACGTCGGTGTATGTATTTTATCGTAAATAATATTGTTAATTAATTAATTTCAAAAATATTCTGCCTACGGCGGACTTTTGTTTTTTAGAAGATAAGAAGATAGTTGTTCATTCCTAACGTATTTCCGACGAATAGGTTGACAAAATAAGTAACCCGAAAATTAATCGAACTTACAATAATCGGATTTTTTATAACAACTCGAACGCCGTTACGCTCGGTTCTCGCAGGGGTGTAACAGGTTTTACTCGATCTCAATATAAATTTGATAAAAATTTTAAATAATTTTTGCCGTTAAATATAATATTGTTATAAAATAAAAAAGTATAAAATAATATAGTAGGTACTTAGGTACCTACTCCGCATATATAAGAAGTCGTTCGGACTTTTCGTTCTAAAATTGTATACAACCATTGTCGTCAGGTCGATATGTTCGAAAGTCCGATTAAACATCGTGTATATGATAAAAGTTTTCCGAATTTATCAATATAAATTTAATTCAAACTGTGAAAAATACTACGCAAGTCCTGCGATTTTAAGTTCATTCCTATGAGATAGTGAGATTCGAACTGGCGTCCCTGTATTGAAAGTTCATTCCTGCTTTCACTAAGCTACAGAATCGATGATAAAGTGTTCAAAATTTCTCGTATTTAAACTGTTCAGATAATGGACGACGCCGTAACGTTACGTTACGGCACCAAGTCACCGCACGAGCTTTTGTCGGTCAGAACGACGGTGGCCGCGCCGAGCACCGTATATATTCATACCTGCCTAACGGGGAAATGGGAATCGAACCTTAGACCCTAAAACACTAATTCTTATCGAACGACCTGATTAACCGATATGAATAACCATACGAAATGCGAGCCTAATAAATACTATAAACAACACGGTCTGCTCGACATCGTAACAATATTGGGGCGATAATATGACGGTGCGGGAGAACGCCAAGCGATAACGAAAGGCGAGCCGAGAAATTAGTTTTTCTTCCAGACGTCGAAAGTTCGAAGAAAAGACAAAAACGCAGAGAAACGAAAGGCGTGAAAATGTCAAAACTACCGGAAAAGAGTTTAAAAACGGTAACGGCAAAGGAACACGCGTTGAGCGACGGCAAAAACGAGCCGGGGAATTAAATTTCTACGAGAGGTTTTTCTCATGGAAAAAAAGGATAAAAAATGTTAGCGATTTATAAAGTTAGATGAGAAACTTTGCTTTTCAATGGGGGCCAGCCCCAAAACTCCCAGAAGAACTTGGGAAGCGTTATCCGACTTCGGCGTTCAATTGTAAAGCTATTCAAGAGCAAGAACATCGGAAGCGTTACCCGCTCTCAGCGAGCAATTTACCTAGGTTTGGAAGTCAGTATACCGGAAGAAACAACACTGAAAGGGAAGAAACAGATGGTGAGGTCAATTTCCTGGACATCTGAAATGTTACACAATTACACCGTGCTATTTACCGAGTTTGGAAATACGTTTGGCGACGAAATCAATGGCAAGTATACCGTGACTATTATACTGTGTCCAGTATACTGTTTGGCAATTTGAACTCTGTATTCTCAAAGCCATCGGCAGTTTGGCAAATAAGAACACCATTGTCAAGGACATTGGACACCGAGTTCGTGAATCACTTAAAGTGACCCATTTAAGATAATCTTTGACTCCCCTATAGTATATCCAGTATATATAGTTGATACGTTTGACCTCGATTTGGAAAAGAATACATCACGACTGTTTTAGATTAGCGTTAAATTTGTAGATATTTGAAGTTTGGCGGTGCTACCTACTGATATATTCTTAAAAGCCTTAGAATTAAAATATAGAGAAGTCTCAAGTATGTTTTAAGCACCTATGTACATTTTAAAACTTATTAACATATTTAATACCTAAATTTTTTAGTATCAGGGAATTTACCTCGCATTGAAAGCGTAGACGACTGTTTTAAATTAGCGGTCAATCAAAGACGGGCGTTATTTATGCATTGTGTTGATCTAATATATCTTTAACAATCTAACATTTAAGTAGATATATGACTATTTTATGTAGTTTACGTAATGCATGAGAAGTCGTGTCTATAAATGAACGTGGTCTTCAAAATCATAGAATCAAAATGTAGGTGAGTTTGAAGTACCTATTCTAACATGTTAAATACAGTTTTCAGTATAATATATAAAATAACGATACATTTTCCATACTAAATGAAACAGGCAAATAATTATATTTAATACATATATGTTTATCGAGGCTCTTTAATATATCTCCAGTACATTTAACGTGATAATTATAATTACAAAAACGAATAGTTTCTAAGTAAACTACCCACTGATGTCTCATTAAACAGTGTCATTTCATTTCATTAAATTATAAACAAAATAATAATTATAAACAATTATAATGTAGTATAGATTGCAATATTTTTTTTAAATAAAGGTATGATACCTATTTCAACGCTAAAGTCCATCAATTTATATATTATCATACATCAATAAAGTTATATACTTTCACATTATATGCAAGCTTATAGGTATGAAATTAAAATCCCCGTAGGTATTTTCATAAGATGCTTGCTGTATGGTATTGAAATTGAGTGGTCATATATTATTTTTGATATTTTGTTTGTTTACCAAATTACAGTAATAGTATTATTATATTAAATAGTATTTCAGTGTCAATTTAAAAATGTTTTTGCAGTTTGTTATCGACAAAATATAATGTAGCGAGTAACAGTGAATATATACGTATATATATCGAATTTCGGAACAATCAAAATTGGAAAGATTTGTTATAAAAAAATTTAAAGTGAGATTCAACAAACTTGGTAATGCTCTTTGATATGTTTATAGTATATTATTATATGTTTTTAATCCTTATGGCTTCGAAATTTTAACCGAAATTCATGGCTTGCCTCCTTACATATTTAGGTGGTAGTTGTTGAATATGATGATGAAGTAAATTCTTCAAAAATTAACTGGTCTAACAAAAGCTGATTCTTTTTAATAATATTTTATATTTTTTAATCTATTTGATTTGCATCAAAACAAGACAACAACAAAACAAAAGAATTAAAAATTAAATATATTTACCACACGTCGAGTAATCTAAAAGCATCTAACACCTCATTAAATTCGGAGACGAGTGACAAGCAGACATTTTTAATCCGTACGGAAGAAAAATAAAAGTATCCTTGATCAACAATTCAATGACGAACAATCATATACCTGTATGTTAATACATTTATTCTTTATTTTGTAATAACTCATTGGAAATAATTTAGGTTAGGTCCTTTTATTAAACTTATACAATGAACAGTGGTTTACTTCAATTTTGTATATTATCAATTATCATATATACATTTTACTAACAATTTATTAAAAATAGTACTTATATTGTACTTACATGGTTTTACCCTTACTCAGACACTTTGTCCTGGCAAACATATAGAGACTCGGTGCTGTAAAGCACTTAAACTTCTTGGTTTCATTTTTCGGATATCCCGTGAATTTCACCTCTCTTAATCTTTAAAAACTCTATATTGTTCCCTTATTCGTCCAATTGTTGAGTATGGCTCTGTTATCTGGGACCCAGTCGCATCCTCTCATAAAATAACACTCGAAAGAGTACAAAGACAATTTTTACGCTTGGCTGCTTTTGCCCTTCATATTCAATGTCTTCCTCACGACTACACTCCAGTCCTAGAAGAACTCTCCCTCCTCAGTCTGGCTGACCGCCGGCACCAAACTAATCTCAATTTCCTTTCAAATATCCTTTCCATCCGTATTGACTCCCCATCCATTCTGTCTCTCATTAAATTTAAAATACCTGCTCGCTCCACTCGCTCCTGTACTAACTTCCACATTCCTTTTTCCAATTCAAACTACCAGTCTAACTCTCCATTAATCCGTCTTATGCGTATCGCTAATGAAGCACCCTCACATTTCCCTTAAAAAAAAAAAAAAAAAAAAAAATGCCGTGTTTCTGTTAATGACACTTATTTAATTTACCATATTTTAAGTATTTAATATATATATATATATATATTGTTTTTTTTTCTCCACTACACTTCATCATGTAAAAAGTCGTCTGGCGTTTATTATATATAAAAATAAATACATTAACACATTTTAACAATGTCGGTTTGTGCAATGGCTAAACAATACGATTGAATTGGATGTCGATCATGGAGTAAAATAAAATTCATCAATTATGCCAAGAAATTGTGACGTCATTCGGTATGGTTGAAGTAATATAATACCTAGACTATATATATATAGCTTCTAATCTCATTATATATTTTTTCATTGATACACGGTACAATATTAATTATTTAGCCGAAATTTCACAGTACGATAAAACCAATAGTGACGTAAAATTATTATTAGTGATTTATCATTTTATACTGTTATAAATATTGGATTGGCGGGGACGTGCGCATGATGTAGATAATATATTTACATTATTTATTTACTTAGAGATACAGTGATAGACGATTCGGAAGAAACGTAAAATCGGAAAAATTACAAATAAAATAAAGATTTCAAATTTTTATTTTCACTCATAAAAACGAAATTGTTTGAGAATTTTCGATCTCAGCTATATAATTATATATATATATATATATATTATACCGAGAAACACGAGCACTCTGTATATATATATATATATATGACGGATATGTCCGAGTTAACAAAACGCTTAATCAATGCTACCACGTACAATTGCTGCAAAAACGTTGTGTAACATTGTGTAAAAAAAAAATTACCGTCAGATCCGCTACTGATGAGAATTTTTCTCAGCTATATATATATATATTATATATACCGACCATTCATTTCTCTCTCTCTCTCTCTCTCTCGTTCACGTACACGCTATACGGCCGTTTTCGAGCATCTTCCTCCCGTAATAGACGTGCCTTCCCCCATTCAAAATAAGGGCCTTTGTTACAATTTATATTTATATACGTATAAAAACAATAAAAAAAAAAAAAGGCGTGTTATCGCATTTCTGCGGAGAACGGGAGAAATTCGTTACCAGCAGATACAATAGATATAATATGTATATACATATGTGTACATGTATGTGTGTGTGTGTGCGTATATTCGGATGTGTATGTGTTGTTTTTCGCGATATGTTCGGTGGAGCTTTTTCGGCACGAAGGGTTGACGGCAACGGGGGAATGCACTGATTTATCACGTCCCCCGAACAAGGGCAACCGCGGCGATGTGCGACTGTATAATAATAATATACGTTCACGCACGTAAAATAAGGATACGAAGGATACGTTTTTGAAACGAGTCGCACACAATATTATATGGTTTTTCGGGGTTAGGCACATCCTGGTTGTTGCAGGACGCCCGGAGTGGCGTTATACATTTTACGTCGGAGTAACGTAAAATAAAATAAAAATCCGGTCATTTGGGGGGGGGGAGGGGGGTGGAACCACTCCGCTCATTAGACATGATACCGTAGGTGTGGTGGACATATTGAATTTGAAAGCAAATGATAAATCATATATTTCGATAAAACGATTCCGAGCGTATTAATTCAAATCCACTATTTTATGACGAAAAAACGTCAAAATTTAAAAATTCTATAAATAGTCGGAAATTTGTGGGAAAAACGGTTAACTTTTAATTACGTACGTTTTTGTTGAAGATTTCAAGTCGACCAGACATTTTTTCACCCGTTATTCGAGCACATTTTCGTACCGAAATAATGCGTCATGTAGTCGAAAAGTTGAAACGGATATTGTACAAAATAGCTATACAAATTTTTCACGTGTACCGCCGATTTTCGAGAGTTTTTGAATGTAGCTAAATTGAAGGAATTTTTTTTTACCATTATAATAATGTATATAAATCAGGGCTTTCATTTGAAAAAAAAAATGTTTTATAACGTTATTTAGCTTTTACTTTTAACGTTACAGTATATTTTAACGTAATGCATTATTTGTGTTTAAAGTTAAAAAAGTTTTATTGTTATACATTATTTACGTTTATCGGTATTTTAACGTTATTTGGTTTTAATATCAGGATATTTTTCCAAATAAACAAATCCATTTCTATATCGTATAAACACTATAATACGTCTTTAAACCTTTAAACGTCTAGTAATCAAACATTATATATCATAAAAAGTTCAAATATTTATCCTTCCTAATTTTTTGATTTTATACTTTTCTTAAACGACGACCTATATTAGTGACTTCATATTCAAATGCGGAATATTTTTATAAAAATTTTGATATATCAATATTACCAGGTACGTTACGCTGGCCCATCCCACCATGAAATTTGAGAGATTTTGGTACGCATGTTTTAGTACGCCATTTGTATGGATTTGTATGATCAGTGGCCAAAATTCGTATAAAACTGATACTTATGGTTATAAGTGAAATAAAGAGGTGGGTGGGCGTGACGTCACTCCAGCCCACCCTCACACTATAATGAAAATTTTGTAGGTATTCGCATTTATTTGTACGACATTTGTATGCATTTTTATGATATGTTTCAACCCCCAATTTTCAAACTACCCTTGGGTAGGCTGGCGTGACGTCACCTCAGCACACCCCCGTCCCCCACACAAAAATTAAAATTTAGTATTTGCATTTATTTGCACGCCATTTGTATGCATTTGTATGATATATTTCAACATTCAATTTTCCAAACTATAGTTATACCTGGGTATACCTTTTGTGGGCTGGTGTGATGTCACCTCAGTCCATCCCCACACCACCATAATAATAATGTAGTATTTGCATTTATTTGTACACCATTTGTGTGCATTTATTTACGTCGAGTAAGTATAACAGCTCAAATTAAATATGTTTTAGATTTGGATAATATTTCGAATCGCTGAAAAATAAAATATCAAATAGTACCAATATTACACGTTTTGCATTAGAACTGTTATTCAAAATACAATTTTATTGATTTATCAATTTTCCGTTTATCGTAAAACATCTTATATTATTTTATGGATAGTGTATGGTATATAAGTGTAATTTGTAGTGTAATTTATTTATTTTTATTATAGTTATTTTTTATTTTAATATGTTTGTAAAAGATCACATATGATAATTATAATAATATATACACCTATTTATTTATTTTATTATAATATACTACTCAACATAAAACAAGTTTGGTAAGCCTACTATGCGAGTGAGCTGTATTCCGGGCTTCTAAAAGTATTTATTTAATACTATTTGATTTTTTGTTTATTTTTCGTATTTGTACATTATTTGTATGACCATCAAATATGAAACGATTTAAGCACTCCTTCTATTTAGAAAAAAAAGATGTAAACTAATCAATAACTACAAAATATAGAATATATTTAAAACTGAACTTTATTTTATATTGTATATACAATCATTTCACACGTTACCTCTGTGTCTTCTTTCACAGTAACCGATTCAATCATACATCTTCCAGTTTCTATATTCCCCCTTTTGCAATATGCTGTGTAAAGTTCCACGGAAGTTCTTAATCTGCTATAACCTCCATGGTAACTACATACTCCCAGCAACTCATATGTATGATTTATACATCATACTTATTATTTTTATTATTATACTTATTATATTTCATATTTATGGTTTTTTATGATGCGTGGAATATCTTTGAGTTAAATGTATACCTACCTGGGGTGTAGCTTCAGTTGATTGATTGCAAATATCTCATGAAAAATAATAAAATTGCATTAAGCATTAGTTTATTGTATTTTTAAACATAAATATATTATAATATTTTTTTTTTTTTTGCCTTCCCACTTTATAATTGTAAAATGAATTGTTGATATACTGTGGTTTTTATTGTTTTTCCTCCATTAGGCAAATGTAAAATTTCCATTAATTTCATCATTATTCTGTTCTGCGCATGTCAAATAATCCGTGTTGAATCTTTCTAATAAAAATTCTCGTAATCTATTCAAATTATTGTTTGGTGTATGGAATGTTATATATTATGTAATTGGAGATTGAATATATGAATAATTTTTACATAGAGTATTTGAACATGATACAGTATCAATAGCTGTTGTTATGTCATTACATAATTTTTTAATTATTGTAGCAGCTGTTGTCTGACACGAGACTAATATAACATTGTAATCCATTCTGTTTATTTCTGTTTCCAGACATTGTAATAAAATTTTAACGCTTTTCTTTTTTTGTAAATTGATGCTGTTATTTCTTTTTGGACAATAACTGAGATAAAAGAGAGTAATTTGTTTAGATTTTCCATAGGATGGACCTCTTCTGTATTTTCATTGCTATCACAATGTGATATCATAAATATTGACACGCTATAGCATCAAAAACACATGTGTTACTTAATACTACATTACCGACACTTTTTAACTCATTCACTCGAGAGCAATTTTTTAAAATTGGTAGCGATTTAATATTACGAGCGTTGTTTAAATGTTGTAAATGTTGTAAATGTCATAAATGTGGGTTAGGACCGTGATTCACGATACGAATTTATATTAAGTTGTTTTTCTTTTACTTTTGTTTTCACTGTTCTTCAACATTTTTCAAAACTTGCCGATTCATCTTTTGAATATAATATGTTATTAATATTATTCTTATTAATTTTAATATAGTCATTTTCGAAGTACTCACTGTTAATATCACTTATAGGCTTAACCATACTACAATTTTGATATTCATCTATCATTTGACGGTTTCCTAAGTGAAGCATATTATTATCAATATTTGTTACATTGATAGATTCTAGATTTAAACATGAGAAAATAGGTATTAGCTGTTGAACGGAATAGAGAGGATCCTCGGAGAGAAATTATATGAAGTTCTAAAAATACTTCTATATTTGTTGGTAGGATTATGTCTTTGAATGAAACTGTTTTTAATTTTTTGAAACTTTATTCGACATTTGCAGAACTTGATGTTAAATTTCTGTATTTAAATATGGGTATCATCAGTCCTAACCATAAAGGTAACAATTTAATACATTTTATAATTAATGGTATTATAGACGGTAAATGCATCGCATTTATTCCACAACCTGAAATTTGTTCTTGACTTTTTTTAAATATTTCTTCAGAATAGCTCCGAAATGGATTTTTTTCATTATCAAGCCCATAAATTTGTGATTCATATTCCTCTTCAAGCATAAGTTAAGAGCGGTCTTCCGACTCAAAAATTAACATGATTTCATTGAACTCTTGTTCGAAGTCAACAAAACCATTTGGTGTAATATGTATTAATATTTTTTTTTATGTTGTTCACATACACTCCCTGTTATTTTATTTGCTCCGTCTGTTTTGTTTATCAAAACAACAAATAGAGACAAGATAATGGTGTCTATATCATATACCTAGTGATTGAGATTTAATCATATTGAACCTATACTGTGTAAAATTACTTTTCGCACTCTTCTTGAAATAGATTTTAACGGAAGTCTTACTACTAGAACTAACTTCATAAAATGAGCTATATCTGTCCTGATGAAAAAATTCGGTAGACAATGTGAGTTAGATGATACTTTTCCTAAAGTTAATTTAGTACAAACGACCAAATACTGATTTAGAGAAGAATATTGCGTAAAGCATTGAACAATTTCAGACAATAATGCTATCGATTGTCCACGAACTGCTTTTTTTGGCGATGGGATGTCATTACTTATCCGATTTGTTAGCCAATTAAATATAGTGAAAGTGGTGTGCCGTTCAATGACCAATTTCGAAACTGTAAAACTATAGTTTTTTGTTCATCATGTACCATAGCTTCATATAGATAAATAGTTTTGGTTTTAGTTGTGCCTAATTTTTGAAAACGTCCTCTCAGGGAGACATTTTTCTTGAATAATTTTTACTATCGTGTATACTAATATAATATAATACTATAGTCACAGCCTCCAGGTTCCTTTTATTTTTATTTTACGTATAATTTCTATTGTTTATTACATATTTTAAAATATATTTTTATACTTGGTATATTATGTTGTTTAAATTTTTACACTTGGTACCACAGAACATACATACCTCGTAATATGATAGCACAAAACGATCCCATAATCACGATTGATAACATGGGTGTGTGCCGTATGGTCACTGTACACTGTGCAGAATACTCGTGGTTAATGATTTGAAGTTCCAAAAAAATTTTCGTCTCTGGGAATATACAATTATGATGGTTTCACATGACAAAATGTCGTTATTTTCGTATTACATGTGTACTATATAATGTTTTCATACAGGATATAGACAACGAACATTCGGTTACCTAATAAATAATCTTTTATAATATTATTAAAATATACGTAGTATAACTATACCTACATAATAGCACTTAATAATGAAAATAAATCACTATACTTTTCTCCAAAGTTCAAATCTTAAAATAAATCCGGAAAAAGTTTTGGAGATAAGTACCTACATATTTTCATTTTTATTTTCGTATCTATAAAAATACTCTATTATAGAACTACAATAAACGAAACCCATGGACTCGTATTTGTCCGTAGTAAATCAGAAATACCATTAAAATAACGTTATTCTATTTGTTCATTTTTTTATATTATGATTAATATTGTTAATACATTATTTCGTTTAATGATACGTTTTATTTTGTGACAGTTTAAAATTAGTGTTTATTGTTTTCCGTTACGTTTTTCGGTATTAATTTCAATTGTTTTTTTTACAAGTTTGACGTTTTAATCATAACGTTATTATAAAGTTTGCAAGCCCTCATTTAAATATACTTTATGGGAATATTTCAATACTTTATGACCAATATTTACGGAATTACAACGAAAAAACCATATTTGATTTTAATAAAATGGTGTTTTTACCGTTTTTATATAATTTAAATGTTGCTTTTTCCTTACGTGTTTATCAAATATTGAAAATCAAAAAATAACGTCCTTAAAGTACCTATAATAACCAAATTATATAGGAAACAGGGTAGGTATGTAAAAATTGGATCATTCCTTTTAATAGAATTTTTGGGTACAAGCATAAAAAAAAACATCATTGTAAAACCAATATATTAGTCGCTTCGCTCAGAATATAAAACACATTTGTCGCAATTTTTTTACTAAAAAAACATACTTATATACGAATAAATAATTAGGATTGACTGAATTTCTCCTCAAAGTATATGTTCTATGTAATGGTGAAGAAGCAATTGAAATTAATACTCTATCGTTTCAGATGTCAGTTTCGTGTTATTTTGGAATTGAACTTTTGTAGCGTAAGCAATGTTTAACCAGACCAAGTACACCAGATAGAGCAACGTAGGATGTAGATAGAGGCACTCCACGATGTTCCGCTAAGTTTTTGTATACTATTATTTCGTGTATTTATCAGCAGTATTTTGAAGGTGGATTTTAAAGGACAGAGTTCGATCCAAAGTTACATTAAGATACTTGAGATATAAGTTATGGCTGCGATAATATTTTTGACGCACAGATCTTGGAAAAAAATTTAGCAAGCCATTATATAGTACTTGGACTCAATTTATTAGGAACTTTGGATAAATTCTGTCTAGTCCTGCTATATTTTTGAGTTTTAAATGTTTTATAGTAGCTATAACCTCCATTTCTGAAATTTGAGTATGGACGAGACCGCTGAGATGTTTGAAGACGAACGGGCCTTTTTGTCTGAGTTGTATAGGTCTTATTTAAAGGGTCTCTAGAGACGTTTACAATGATTTGAAACTTTATTTGGTTATAGTACTGTTGTCCTGGTGATGATTTGAAGACTACTACCCAATTATCTAAGAAAACTCCAGACTTCTCTACTGGACTTTTAAAACTTAAGGTTTGATATAGTGTAATGAATAAAATATTCCATAATATTCATCTAGCTTCATTTAATACTATAATTTTAATAACCTATTTTGTCTACAATACCTGACTTAAATTGTATTTTGAGTGTATTCTTATCGGCATTCATTATATTACTCGGTGCTTTAAAGTAAAATATATTTGCCCCTATCATTTTTTGCGGATTCGAATACCACAAATTTTGTTTCCCCGTTTAAGTCGGATACCATATTTTAATTTCGTATAAAATATAAAATTATACCATAAAGTGACCATTTTTTGAAAATTAAAAAACGGGACTACAATAAAAAAATAAGTCAATTATAATAACTTTCTACCAACATTTTCATAAATTGGTTTGACAACAGTAAATAACGAAAAAAAAGGCCATTTAAAGTTTTCCTACAGAGATCGAAAATCGTTTAGAAATACGATAGATACTCAAAAATCGCGACAAAAACGGGACCTCTCGTCCAAAAGTGAGATAAAAAGCCTCCCGTTTAATGTTTACCATGTTTACAATGTTTAACGGGACGCAACTTTCAATAACAGGACAATCAACCATAAAACAAAATGTATCACCTTTTTATACCGTATATCTAGGCTGTCATGAGAAACATTTTATCGCTATCCTAAGTTTCTCTGTGGAATAAATTCTTATCAGCGTTAATTCTGATTATTGTTTTCTGTGATATTATAAAATTAGTATTGTTGTATCTAATTTTATTATATAGCTTACATAATACACATACGTCATATATTTATTGTATCGTATACCATGTCAAACGCATTATTGGGGTGTAAACGCTACGGATTTAGAATTTTGTCACATTCGAATTTATTGGCTGAATTTTATTTCCATATTTTCCTATCCGTGAATCTTAAATTAAATAAGGAAACACTCAATGGCTTCTCCACGTGCATAAATATTTTAGGTTAGGTATATATTACTATAATATGATATTACATAGTTGTCAATTTGACATTATCAACGTGTCTACAGTCCACACACTATATGTATATAAATACAATATTCTCGAATAAAATTACGTTTAAAGTGAGCGATTTTATGTTTTTATATTTGTATTTTTTTATTTTTTTCTGGGTGTAAAGTGATCGAAATATGAATATTTTCACACACATACATCACTGCTGCATCTGACACAAATTGTGTAAAATAGCAAAATACAGTATTTTAGTATTTTTATACGAATATTTTGAGAATTAAAATACGAATCTCTTGGTAGAATTATAAAATACAATATAACTGAATACATGATTTTTTTAAAAATTAAAACCAAAATAAATCAAAAATCATAAAAAAGATAATTCATAAATAATATATTAAAAGAAAAATATCTCAACTATAAAAGTAGGCAAAGTATCAATTAAAAAATTTTAATTAAATTAAAAGTTGAATAAATTGTATTTAGTTATCTGATTTATTTTTATTTTTTTTTTTTTAGTGTTAACTTCTAACTTAATAGGTCGAATTGCATCTTCTAAATATTTTCCGACGAGTTAATTTCAAGTTTTTTTTAACACAATATAATATATAAATATAATAATCAAATCAAAAATTAATTAAAGTGATAGGTAATAACAAAAATAATATGAAAACCTAAAAAATAATAAATGCCTTTAAATTAATAATATTGACTGATTTTTATAACAACTATTTTGTTTGATTTTTATAATACCTTTGTATCTTGAATGGCTTTGGTTTATATACGTTACACTATAGGTACATATATATTTATTTATGTATTAAGTATTTGATATAATTTGACCTAACGGAAAATGCGTATAGAAATTTTCGTAATTCTTTATAAATCATTTTACTCCGATATTGATATCTAATATTAAAATATTATTGAAAAATAAATAACCAATATTATAAATTTTTGGGAGCTTATATTCGTCATACATACTGTTCCTTACCAAATATAAAATTGTAGCTTATACAGTAAATATGTAGGTATTTTTTTTTTTTTTTTATTTAATATTACTTTTTAACTTGGCTTACTTTTTTCTATAATAATTTATAATGTTTATAAAAAATTGAATATTTACCTAGTTTTGATAATAATATAATGTAGGTAGGTTTATATTCTTATTGTAAGAACCTTACATTTGGATTGTTGACAATATTATTTAAAGAACTTTTTCATTATTTTTATATATATTATTGAATACGATTTGATTAGCCAGGAATAAATCTGAACTTGTTTAGTTTAAAAAAACTGTAATCAAATTACAAAAATTAGATTCAGTATGAAACGGCTTCATCTCGTGTTTTTGAAATTGTTCAAGAAAATGTTTTTCATGTTTGGTTGTTCATGTAACTTTTTTCGCTTATCCTATTAAAACAAAAAGTGTACAAAATTTTAGAATTTTGTTTAAACAGAATCAATTATTAGTTAGAATTTAAACTAATTAGTTACTTACAATATAAATTAAAAACACATTATTATAAATTGGTATTGGTATTGGAATTGGAATTGGAATTGGTAACGCATAAACTATCGATGCGGAACCATTTCATACTTCCACGTGTATTATTTTTTTAGATAGAACTTTTGATCTAGTGCAAATAAAATTCATTTACCTACCGAATTTTCGTTAGATAAATCCTATCTGAAGTATAGATACTTTTACTTTTGTGTAACGCATTCATAAATAATTCATTTTTGAATAAAAAAAATTCACTTTTCTTTTTTTTTAGATCATTTATGTCAAAAGTGTACTTAAAAAAAAATAGTTGCAAAACATATTTTTCTAATATTAAGTCCACGAAAGTACGAGTATTTAAAAATATGAAATATCTAAATGCACACTGCACATCAGTTTTGTATTTAGACTTCAGAGTTGTTCACTTACACTTACATCTCTTTGTACCGACCGGTTAAAAATATTATTGTAATTAATGTACTCAACACACTACAATACTGTATTATGACTGAGGGTTTTTTTTTTGCAAAAGCTTTTGATATTTCTTTTATGTCTCCTATCGTTAAGTCACTTGTCTCAAATAACGAAAACATTACGCTTTTTACAAGGATGTACACGCTTATTCAAAGACTTTATTTTCTATCAACACTAATTTGCAAACATCAAACAAATGAGTAGGTACCTACTCGTATAACAATTGAAATAAAATAATTTAAACTTCTCATTTAAATAAATTTTAAAGGAATTTAAATCCTAGATCTTATAGAGACCCCTTTTTTTGTTTATTTTAGTGCATAAACAGACTTAATTTAATAATAACCATGTATTAAAACAAAAAAAAATACATTTTTTTATCAAATTATAAAACAAATTGTAATTTAAAATGTTTTTTTAAATCTACATAATATGTTATACATCGTTTAGTTATGTTAGTATAATATGTTACTGTTATGCAAGTATAAATATAAGATATGTGATGTATGATATGATGTGGCATACTTTGTACAATGCATGTAGAGGTGCGAGTTCAAAATTTTTTATCATTTATTTTGTGATTATAGTAACGTTTAATTTTACAGAAAATTTTGTTTATAGTATCTATA
This sequence comes from Pemphigus obesinymphae, assembly GCA_025469235.1. Classification (NCBI taxonomy): domain Eukaryota; kingdom Metazoa; phylum Arthropoda; class Insecta; order Hemiptera; family Aphididae; genus Pemphigus; species Pemphigus obesinymphae. Next base: position 11,467 of record JAIPRL010003687.1, on the reverse strand, counting down.
TCAAAAAAACTTCGTTGTGTAAATATTGATGTAAAATCATTTGATAAATAATTCGAGGTTAATATTCAGATATATAAAATTAATTTTAGGTACCTAGCTTATTAGTGATGATACACTAAAAAAAATAAGCATTGGTTTTTAGAATAAGATAATAATATAATAGTAATTGATACATTAATAAATATACGTATTATAATCTATAAAAATATACAAAAATCAGAATTAAAAAATGTATGGATAAATCAGCAATGTTCCATACTTTTTTAACATTCTGTATATTGCCCGATGTAGACAGACCAAGACATCAAAATGCGGTTGCCGCGTACTCAAACATACTTTAAATAATGTACTGAATCTTTGTCATCTCCTGTCTGTTTGAATATATAGTGAACAAAAATACATATATAAGTACATGAATTACGTTATACTTACTACATTTCTTTATGTCTTAAAATCTGATTTTACCAACTATTTGGACTTAGATATCTCAACATTTATAATTTTGTTGATAAAATTTAAATGGCTGTAAAAAAATTTGTGACCACGGATATTTGAAAATTTTTAAATTTAATTAAAATGACGTATACGAGTATATAACCTTATATAAATTGTTCGATTCTTAAAACCTAAATTTACTTCATTTGGACTTGAAAATCTCGAAATCTAAAATGTCTATAAATAGTCCAAAATTGCAATAAATCTTGTTTAAAAATATAACTATCATGAATAAAGTACTAATTATTATATATTTGGTGTAAATTTAAAGATTTAAAGTCATTATTTTCGAAATTACGAAGAAATAAAAATCTTTTAGTCATATTTGTCATTTTTTTCAAATTTTTCCTCACTCATTAAAAATAACTATTGGGAAAATTAAAAAATGAACCACTAGATTCAATTTTCTAATGGAAAGATGATAATCACGTAAAGATCGGAGCACCTTTTTTGGTACAAAAATTATTCAAAAGAAAAAAATAAACATCATTGTAAAACCACATCTCCCCTAATGATTTATTAATAAATAACTTACTTTAATGATTTAAAAATTTAATTTGCTTTCTTAAAATTATTTAGAAAACTATATTTATGCAAATAAGAATAATATATAATTCAATGGCAATTGGTTTGACTATGATTGGATTTTAGCTTTTAGAGAAAAATTTATTTTTATACTAAAGTATTTGTTTTTCATTTCAGTTCGATTCCAATACCATCTAGACTTTTCGAGAAAGTAAAAAAGTATATTTTTATTTAAATTGGAGAGATATTATGATGAGTAAATTCTCGCTGAATACCTTGTATAAAACAATGATAGTATTATATTTCAATATAAAATGAGTTTTTGCCCTTTTCGAAATCCCCTTATTTTTTCGCGTTTTTTTGTATTCATCCCCTTTTGTCTTATCGCTCATTTCACATGTATATACTCGTAATTATTGCTACTTATTGGGTTGGTTACTGTGTAATTTTTTTTTAAAAATATGACAAATAAATAATAATAACGTCCTATCTTACATTCTCACCGCAAGAAGACAATATTTGTCTCTATCAATGGTGTGCTCTCCGATCTCACAGTCATATCCTTTTGCGTTCCCCAGAGTATTCCATCTTAGTCCCCTTGTTTTTTTCCTATTTATGAACTTTTTAAACGATTATCTCTCTTTTGCTGAAATACTTTTGTTTGTTATTGATATAAAATTTTACCTCAAAATAATTCTCCCTCGACTGTTTCCTCCATCAATTTGACCTTGACACCTCCTATAATTGGCTAAATCGTGTTAATCATACTCTTAACAACGAGAAATGTCACGTCATGTTCATTTCCATATGTCGTTCACCCCTCTTACACTCATATTCTCTTAATCGTTCTTTTGTTAATCGTGTGTTCATTGTTAAAAAAACTAGTCATCTACCTCACGTCCACTCTCTCTTTTGACCATCAATGACACGGTCGGAAAAGTTCTCAAAGTCTTAGGATTTGTCAAAAGTAATACCTGCAAATTTATCTTCTACCTACTGTTTTTCGTATTCTATATTTTTCCTCAGTTCGTTTAATTTTTGAAAATGGGTTAGTATGAGTAGATCGAGTGCAAAACGCATTTCAATCTTTTGCGGCCTTCATATTAAAAATCAATCATCCTAAACATGACTACTCTCTCATTATCTTCGTCCTTGGAATTTTTACTTTAGCCTCCCGTCGTATTGAGGACGATTTCCATTTAATCAACTCTCCTCTCGATCGCCTCTCCGGATACCTCTGATTTACACGTTCGTGAAGTTAGCAGCGCAAAGTTAACAGTTTTTGATCAGATTAGCCCAAAAAATTTGTTGGTCATTGTTGGAAAGATTACAAAATTTGTTGGATATTATTTTCTATTTTATCGATATTTTAAATTTTGCGCTGCTAACTTCACGCTAGCAGCGCAACCTCCTCTGAATCTCACGAAAACCGACTAAAAATGTTGTACTCGATTTGTTGGTCATTGTTGGATAGGTCCCGACATTTTTTCGACCTTTGTTTACATTTTATGCGTGTTTGAAAATGCGCTGTTAGCGTGAAGTTAGCAGCGCAAAATTTAAAATATCGATAAAATTGAAAATAATATCCAACAAATTTTGTAACCTTTCCAACAATGACCAACAAATGACCAAAAAATTTGTTGGACTAATCTGATCAAAAACTGTTAACTTTGCGCTGCTAACTTCACGAACGTCTGATTCACTCGGTTCTATATCTTTCCGAGTTCCCGGTCACTTTACAAGAAATCATTCTCCTTCTCAATTCCCACACCATCATACTTCTTATGAGTGTATAATCACCCACTGGCCACTACACATAGAATATCACGTCAACTCGGGTCGTCCTAGTCCAGGTCACTTTTATTATAATTAATGTTACGACCGTTAATCATTATCACTAGCTGTTTTATTCTTAGTTTTAAGTATGCTACTTGCACTTGAACGTATTGTTTTTATATTACGTATTGCCTCTTACGGCGTATGTCAAATAAATAAATATGGTAGCATCCGAGATAGGAATGAATAACGCCGATTTCGGCTTATCGGCGTTAGATATAGCGAGTATTATATTCAAAACAATCAGAGAGAGAGAGAGAGAATAAGAGAGATAGAATGATAGTGGGAGAGAAAGCGTGGATTTCCGTCCAAAGTTTCGACAGCATGACGTGCGCGTTTATCGAAAAACCAATTTATAATAAGGTAATTGGGTGGTGTCAGAGGCGTGTACACTATATGTGTGTAAAGTAACGGTCCCTTATGAACGCGAAATTTCCGCCGGCACTCGTTATGCTGTAAACATAATTCGTGCGGTCTTATAGTAAAAAGGCTTTATGTGAAAATATGTATTTGTTCAGGAGAGCGTTTTTAAAGTTTGATTGCGAATATTTGTTGATCGCGTAGAACAAGTCATCGATGATTTGCATAAAAAAATCAATCAAGTTTTCTTGTTACCTAACAATATAACATGTAAATACGTATATATTACGACGTACTTATATGGCTAAATAAATGCATTAAAAAAAAAAAAAAATGAAAAAAAAAATCGTTTAGAGTAAAAAGGTTTCATATAAAAAGCGGTTTTACTCTCATTGTATTTACAATTTAATAGATAGAACTTTTTTTACTCTATAATGAATATTGTATCATTTCGATCGGTGCGATAAACATCTCGAAATAAAATATGTAATATGTACAATATTTATTAAATCGCTTTTTTTCTCTGGTCAAAAGATAGGTAGATGGGTACGGCGTACAACGATTTAAGATATATCATAGGTATAATATACTTTATATAGGCGCTTAATATACTCTAAATAAATTATTCATTATTCTTCACGGAATCTTTTTATTCTCAAACAATAATTAAGAGTAAAAAGGTCCTATCCAAAAAAAAAGCCTGCAAATTAACGAATTTTTGAATTTCAAAGACATATATAACCATTTGGCTTTGAGTAGGTATCCCGTTCATTATTGGTTGGATTTAAATCGTTTCTAGCATATCATTATACACATGCAGTATATCATTTAACTATATATCATCCGGAAGGCGTGTTTAATCAGAGAGTAGGTTTTCGAATTTCGATTTAAGGGTTTGGATACGATTTAGATTTTTTTAGTACCGAATTTTCGGGTTAGAAAACGATTTTGATTTTTTTCAAGCGACTCGGGTTTTCCGCCCAGTTGGATAGTTTTAAACACTCCGTTTCATCACCCCAGCATTAATCAAAAACTGAAACCTAGACCGAAACCCGTACGTATGCGAGAACGTTTAGAAAACGAAAATTGGGTTTTTTTTTTTTTTCTTTAATAATTGTTCGATATTCAATATTCGACGTCATGGGGAATTTATGTGAAATATCTGAAATACTTATGAGAAATTCTATTTTTAATATACAATATATTTTTATTTAAATATAATTTAATCAATAGGAAGTTGTTTGAATTTTATAGACTGAGAATATGTTATTATTTATTATACTGAGAAAAATATTAAAATAAATATAAGCTACACAGTTTTACATTCGTTGTGAATATTCAATTTTATCTATATACATACAAGTATATATAACATTGTAGTATACCTATATAAATCGATTTATGTTTATCAACCTCTATTTTTGAAACAGGTAATGTAGTAGTATGGCATAGTAGTACCTACTGATAAAACTAAGAAATACTCTTTAAAAATAAAATGTTTTGAAGTCGTTAAAAAAATTTTAAATCCAAACCTCTGCTCCTACCAAATAAAAACCAGAAACCATTTTAAACTGGAAATATTGATCCCGAAAAATAATAAAACGTGGACTGAGAATGAAAAGTGGCTATGTCTTGATTTTTAAAAATTGAATTTGTTCATAAATATATGTTTAATATTTCAATGCTTATTTTTTTAGCTAGGAACACAGATAAACATACAGATGGTAGGTACTGAATACTGATATTTTAAATACCTATTTAAAAAGATTTTATATTGATGAGAGTAGAAAATTTGTTTTTAAAAAAATAGTTCTATATTCAAAAATAAACCTATCGATATAGAACGTTTTTTATTTTTTTTTTGACAAAAAAATGAATGGCGAAACAGTGTTAACTATCAATTTAAAATAATTATACACGTGGATAAAATCTGTATTCTAAAATAATAACTAATATTTTGGGGATGAGAGTTAAATAATCTTCTACGGGAAAGCTTTTTTCGATATTAAATTTTGTGTGAACGATATTTGTCAAAAATTATACCATAATATAATTAATTTTATTATTAATATTCTACCCACTTTATAAAAAAAAAAAAAATATTCCTTAAGTTTGATACTATAATTTGATTTTAGCACGATACCAACTACAATAAAAATTACTCCTAAATAAAGTCAATCGTCGCTTTCCTGAATAGTTAATAATTTCGTGTTGACCATTTATTTATTCATCGTTAACTGACGAAAGCCTGTTCTCAAAATAAAAATCAAAAACCCGGAGAACCAGAAAACCAGAAATCCAAAATACTCGTTTTGACTCCTTGGCTTTGGTATAATAATAATTGTTCGTTTTGCGGCGGCGATGGCACGCGATATAACGATAACACGTTAATTTTGACAAATCTTCTAGGGCGGCGTTGGGGCGAGGGGAATGATGATATGAGTATAATGTTCGAGAGTGTTTTCTGTTCGTGTTTGGGAGTGTGCGCGCTTTGCCGTCCCAATATTTTCGGTGACACGTGATACAAATTCGTCCCGGGTAGTGGGAGGAGAGAGTTGGAAAATTTCGTCGAAGAATATCTGTTTCAACATTAAAATCTAAAATGGAAAAACGCCTTATGTGGTCCTCCGTCGAAACCCCATAGGGATATTTTTATTATTCAAATATCTTATAGTTTTAAATCAATGTCGACACAATATGAGTAATAACGACGAAATGGTTGCAAGAAAAAGGAAATAAAAAACGTTCCGCTCAGAATCTAAAACGATATACTCTCGGGTTTGCACGAGGCTCAAAAAAACCTTTTAGTGTTGTTTCTGTATTTTTGTATTTTGTTGATTTTTTCTCTCCAAAAGTCGTCGCATATGGCTAGGCGTAGGTCTACAAATTACAAATTTGAAGGGCGGTGGCATCCGTTCAATGGTCAGTCATCGAAACTTTGGTCGATAAAATACTTCGCTTAACTGGTGGGATACTTCAGTGGGGGTTAAATTGATTTTGAAAGCATCGACAAATCATTAATTTCACAAAACGATTCTAACCGGAGCTCCATGTACGCAAAAATTCCTGGCAAAAATAAATCTGTTGACAATTATGTATTTATGACTATAATAATAGGTGTTGTAATGTACATAATACTCTGGGAAATGCAAATTTTTTACGGAATTACAAATAAATATTTTTTAAATTAATATTTTTAATACAAATAATTATTATTATTTTTTTTTTTTTGGTTACCCGTTTTAATTTTATTTGTCGATAAATCGAAAAAGAACCTCTTTTGAAGATACTACTCCGATCACATTCGCTAACGAAAAAACATGAAAATCCCGGATTTAATTTTAAAAACCCGGGAAATTTTTATAGATTTTTATAGTTTTTATAAAACGAAAAATGATTTTTGAATCTTTTCCAATCAAAAAAGTTATACTAGTATAATACTAAGAACTTGGTACTAAAATTGGCCAGCCATCGATCCAAATTCGATTTTTGTCTTTACATAACTTTCCTGTTCTCTCCCCCCAACTTTTCCTTTACACATAAGAAAACTACTGGGAAAATTGAAAAATTACTTCTTGTTAGTATTACTAAGTACTAACTATATAGATGAAATTTAATTTTAGAAAGTTCCACACATTCTACAGATTTGCTCTACCCGAAAACCATAAAATACATAATTTAATACCAATACAGGTATTCCTTACTTTGTTCAAAAACCAAAATTATTTTTGCCTCTCTTGATAAAACTATAAAATCATATAGACAATGTTAAACATTTTTAATTCACAATAATTAGAAATATTCTTATCCCCATGTTTGAATATTGTTTAAAAATTAAATAAAGATAATGACACATTTTGAAATTTATGAATTAATAATGATGTACAGAATGGGTACATTAAAACTTCAAGATGAAAGTGACATTTCCAACATTTTGTAGAGACCCCAAGATATTTAATTTAAATATAGGACAATCTCGTATAATTCAAAACGTATGGGATCCCTACTATTTAAATTTTTTTAATTTTCTACTACAATTATATTATTAAAATCTTAATTGATGCATTTCCTATCCATAAATGTCGCTTATTAGCCTAAATTTTGTCTTCATCGGTAATGTTGAAAAAAGCTAATGAAAAAACATCCAGATAATGATTTAAAAAACATTATAAAATAATAATAAATTATCACGATTAGGACTATCTGCATAAAAAGAATGATGTTGATATGTCTCAATATTGATCAACAGTACACCACACTTTCAGTTGTAAAACATGTTTAGGCACACAAAATTGCAGTTGAAACTGGTTCCTATAATAAAATTGATGGAGGATAACATTTTAAAGTGAACCTCATTTTAGTTTTAGAATTTACCTATTATAAAACCAGTTATTTTAAATTAAAAAAATTGACTTTCTAAAACTGGTTTTTCAATGAGTAAATTCAAAAACCGAAATGAGGTTCACTTTAAAATGTTGTCCTCTATCGAATTGATGTTACGTGTTGAACACGTTTTAAGAGAATAATACACTAAGAAATTCAAATGCTTCTAAGTTTACAATATATATTAAGACATACATTGCACACCATTTAATAGATCTTTTTGATGTTTTGTTGGAATTAGATTTTGAAAATAATGCTTTTTTTTATATTTTATACACTTGAATATTTATCAAATACGCCTTTTTGCTATGCTATATTATAAATAGGATTTTCGAAAATCGGCTTCCAAGAAAACATAGTTCAATTTTTGATCTTTGATAACAAATTTGTTTGTACTATATATTTGTAGTTTGAATTGCGTAAACATACTTTTTAATGAAATTTATCATGATAACACAACAATAAAATATGATAATGACACAAGTAAATTTTTAAATTACTTGTAATATATAATATGTATATTTAAATATATTTAATTTGTTTGATTTTTAATTTTTTTAATATTTCGTAAAATTTAGTATATTCGGATACTCTTAAGAAAAGGCCATAAATCCAAATAAGACACCAAAAACTAGTTTATGCGAATATAAAACACTAGAGCTACAACCAAAATAAAATAACCAAATTTTTATACCACATAAAGAACAACTAAATTTGCGATCCAGAATTGTTTTTTTGTTTATATAAAATTATTTTAAATTATGTAGCTAGCTGTTAAACTTTCATGGCATTATGTTTTTTCTTTAGGCATTTATAATACAGAATTTAGATAAATTATACTATTAAAAATACTATATCTTAAATTAGATTCTCATGTTATGTAGTCTTAAAATTTGGTGTTTTTATTTTTATAGGGCTGGTGTTTTATGTTCACATAATACATGTTTTTTTTAAACAATTGCAATTACATATCAATTACAAAACGTAGAGACACAAAGCTATTTTTAAATTACTTTTAAAATGAATATTTAATATTTATTATTAATATTTAAATATTTAAAATATTTTTGAGTTGTAGAACTTTCATGGTTATTAAATTGTCATACAATTTACCATTAAGAACAGGTGTATCATCCTCTTAATAATCGAGTATTTCGTAAACTTGTTATATTTCTTTTAAACAAATATCGACATTCTACAACACTAACAAAATGTATAAGTATCTAATAACTGCACGGGATTATTATTTAATTATTTTTTAAATATGTCACACGTATGAATATTTTTAATTTGTTAAATTTTTTTTTTTCAACATTTTTTAGACATTTATTATATTGTACAGTACATTCTTGTAAATGTGAGCGTGTCTTTTTAAAAGGTTAACCGATGATTTTTAGAGATAAAAATATGTTTAGGAAAAATTATTAAAACGAATTATAAAAGTGATTATTTTTAGAAAATCGACAGAGGACAATATTTGAGAATGAATGATAATTTGGATATTTAATTTATTGCTTTAAAAAAGGTTAATGAAGCGTAAAATATTTAAAAAAAATTAACTTTTTAAAACTACAATAACTTTGTTTTAAATTAATACATTTAAAAAATATGAAATAATATTTACTCCGAAATGTTGTTCTTTATTGATTTGATAGTAGGTGTTTTTCTGTAAAATTAATTAAAAAACCCATTTTAACAAATTTTTTTTAAAATAAATATCGTGATTACATAACGATAAAAAATGGTAGAAACATTGGACCAATTTTGAATTACTTTTAAATTGTAATATTTTTACATTTTTAAAAATGTCTTGAAAATTTTCTATGCACTACTCATTAAAAACGAGCGTGTAACGTCCTCTTAATTATTAGCAAGAAAAAGTGGCTTTAGTTTATACTTACCTACATTAGTACAACTAGACTAAAAGCTCGTGACTATTATAGTGAAAAATGTGACTAATTTTCTAACCCTACAGCTAACTGCTATACTATATAATGACGACTAAATACCAAATATTAGTGGAAGGAGGCTTAATCACTATCCCAGGAGGAGAGGGCAGACTAATATTATTCTATGTTTAAATATAAAAATTTCTTTAAAAATGCCAATACAAAACCCCTTGAAAAATGAGTGTTAATTAATAAATTGAAGTACAAAAATAATGATCGTTATATACTATTAAACTCATATAATAATGATCACGCACATTTGGTATTAGTTTAGTTCTGGTGTATTAGTTATGATGAGTACTGTATAATTATTAGTAAATTTCAAAACTAAAATCAAATTCTTCTAAAATTAAATTCCAATCAAAAAAATTAAAATTTATGACGAAGAAATTTATTGTAGTATAATTTAGTCCGTGAAATCCCCTATAGTATAGCCTGTCTATTTCACTAAGGTCCATTTTATCAATCGACAGTAAAAAGGACGTTTCATAAATGATTTTTGGTACCATTTTGGTTCACAATTGTTTAAATATGCTAAAAATGTTATTCACTTGTAAGCGATATATTGCACGCCGTATTTGGAATAATGAAAAAAACCCCAAAGATGCACTCGTAAATATTGTTTTATTTAGTTTTAATAATCGGTGTTATGGCTCTAAAACCAATATGGAATCATGTATTTGCAATCTAAGTAAACATAATATTTTTCAACAAATATCGTGATTACAAAATGAAAAGAACGGTGTTTGAACAAGACTATTTTTAAATAGGTTTCTAATTTTATATAAAATAAGCAGTTAAAATGTATAAAAAATATGTGCTATGTCGTAGCGTGAAGTTTTTTTAGTTAAAATTTTTTTAATTTTATTTTTTTAAATTTGAAAACTTAAAAATTTTACGATTTTCAATAACGGATTTTAGGATTTTTAAATAAACAAATTGAAAATATCTCCACGCTAGAGCACAGTAATTTATATTCATATTATATTGTATTCATTTCGACTGTGCGATTACAAAGAGAAAATTTTTAGTTAGATATTAGTTAGATATAGAGCGTGAACCTGATTTTCAACAAATATCGTGATTACACAAAAATAATAAAAAACGGTATTGGCGCAGGAGCTATTTTAAAATTACTTTCAAAATATATCGAAATATTTATATGAATAATTGGATTTTCATTTTTCTTGAAATGTCGTAAAAATTGCCTACACGGAACCCCTTAAAAATCGGCTGTCTGCGAGAACGGTACACGCCCTCTTTAAGCGGTATTGAAATACTTTCATAACTACAACTTACTACTCTCTCGCCATAGTAATCGCATAGTCAAAATGTCAAAACTGCTATTTATAATTTTTATTTTATTTTATTTTTTCTGTTGTCTCGCTCTGTGACGGCTCTGCCTTTTTGCCTTGTAAGGACTCATATTTCTAATTTACAAATTAAATAAAAATTAAAAACACGTAAATGATAATATGATATATTATGACGTGCCAATGTACGTCTGAATAATATATGGGAAATATGCAATAATTGTACTTTGAAGTTTGTACTCGCGAAGTGGTACAATATTGTTAATCGAATTACGAACGCGCGTCAAAACCAAATTATGACCATACACACACCCCGACTCGCTTGTCACACACGCCTCATTATCGGAAATTATCCTTATTATCTTGTTTATCAAAAGTTATAAATAGCAATGCCGCGGCCGGACTAAATCATATTTATGGTTTATTTAACATAAACAATAAACATATTATACAGGTAATACGCCTAAATAGATTTATTTTTAAGAGGATGTTACACTCGCATTTGTTGTCTCTGTCTATCTAACAGATAATATAGAAAAATCACACTACGCAGAATTGAAATTTTGGCGTTTAGGTTAAATTTAGAGTATAAACACCTATTACAAA
>JAIPRL010003686.1:0-44623 GCA_025469235.1 Pemphigus obesinymphae | reverse complement strand
AACCAAGATCTTATTCCTGGACCCACCAATCCTAAACCCCTACTGCGATAAACAATCTAAAAGCAAATCCATAAACCAGCAAAGGCACCTAGCCTGGAATGGTGAATAGGCCCCCTAAGGGCTCCCCATCTTAGCAAAGCAAAGCAAAGCACACGTCACCCCATTTCTTTCCTTGACAAAACACCCTTTACCATACATAAAGAGTAGTCGAGTCAAGTAAGGAAATTTCACCGGATGGTGGGTGATTCATTCGTAACTGCTGCGCTACTTAAATAAATCGGCTTGCCGGTTCTCAGCGGTCCATCGAAAAGTCACTCCGACCCCCACATACCTATACCCATTCCCCTGACCGCTACTTCTGTAAGTTATGTCAGTTCCTTTCCTATATCGGTCCCTATTTCTGTAAGTTATACCGATCTCCTTATCTCAAGCGACCTCTACTTCTGGAAGTTACGTCGTTTCCCTTCCCCCTTCATCATCCTTGGAACGAGTGACGACCGCCAGCCACCGACCAGCGGAGCGGATTTCAACCGACGAACCAGCATCTCCCGGAGGATTCCACGGAGACGGAAGCGCCCTCTAGTGGATCACACCATCGTTGACCGGCCCCGGCTTCCAGCGGATTGTGACGCACCACCTACGGCAACCGGACTCTATCGAGTCACGCCGCCTGGAGTATCGACCACACCACGAACCGGAAAGGCGACACTGACCCAGTTCGTAGACGGCGAGATAACCCGGCCGGTCGAGTAACTATTAACGCATTGTTTCCCGTTCTCGTGATTATCATTACGAACGGTTCTTGATAACACTTACCAAGACATTATTATAGTAAAACTATTTCATTATTGTACATCCCCTACGAAGATCCCGCACAGTTCACTCCTCCTGACCTTGGGGAAGATAGACTGGGCAACGCACTTCTGTAGGCAGAGCTTTAGGGAACGCTCCTCTCGAGCGTGGGGCTCTAGGGCATATAAATTGTATCTGTCCCCGGCGTATCCCCGCCACCTTTGTAAATATATATATCTCTCAAGCAAACATTGTACCATTATATAACTAATTTTGTAAAATGTAATAATAATAAAGAACTACATCTTTAACACCTACCAGTCTTTTATATCAGAGGCAGTCACCGGCGATATATTAAAGGGCGATATATTAAAGCCGGGCTGTTTCAAAGAATGCTGCGAGTTGGATAAAATACGGTATCAATGAACATATATTGAGTGAAATAAATTAATGCAGAAGGATACATAAAACCATTAGAGCAAGACGATGGAACATATGATTGGACACATATTGAAGCACGAAAATTAACTAATTTATAGAATGATAGAAGGGAAAATTGAAGGAAAGAGGAACAGAGGACGATTAAGAACATCATTTGTTATGCAAATGATTTACAACGCTGGTTTATCAAGCTACACCGAATTAAAGAGGCTAGCTGGGAACAGGGATGAGCGGAGAGTGCATGACCAAATGCATATCCAATCAAGAGGTTGACTACAAAAGAAGAAAAGAATCACATAATATATAAACCAACGAATGTTCACTTAATTTAAAATAATAACGTAGATATTAAATTATTATATTTAATATATTTTAATCTCTACTTCGACTACACTCCTACAACTAGATAATATTTATTTATTTTTTGTGTAAAATGAACAATATTTAATCTCATAAAACTAATAAAGAAGACTATACTCATATACTGGTTATCTCTAATTATTTTTACTATCGTTGATATTTTATGGTAATAAATATATCAGTTTTCTCTGAACGTTGTCTATGCAGGCGAATTTTCAGAGCCAATGGTAAAATATCAAAAAAATAATATTAACAACAATGTAAATTTATTAATGGTTTTTCGATTATGGGGCATAATGATAGTAATTTAGACAACGGCAACACCATTTTTTAATTTAACTTTATCTAATGAAAAATCTTGGCCTTGTGTTGCCGGCAGCCAGATACTCTAAACACATTCGAAAATTTGATATGGTACATTAAGTCCATTAAACTCAGGGTTAAATAAAATAATAATATCCACAACAAATATATAAATAACATTTCATAATATATTGTATAAAGTATTAAATATACATATAATATATATATTACTAAAAAAAAAACCTTGATTTTATTATTATATGGAAAATACCTAATGCAGCAAACAAAGTGATATTTATATTTATACATAACCTATTCTCAGACTTAAAAATCATAACAAGAATAATAATTGATCAGTATAGTGCATATTTAAATTCAAAATATTTGAGAAATGTATATTTATTTATACGCGATATTGGGTCGTTTCATTTATATTACCATTATTATTTTATCCATTAAAATACAACTATTGGGGTTATACCACATTTGGCAAAAAAATATGATGTAATCGGAACTATTTATAAACAGCGGGGAAAACCATAGACATATTAACCAGGGATTGGAATCGAACATAAAAGAACCGGTTCCTGGAGTTATTTCCAGAATCCAAACCGATATTGGAACATATATTTTATATTTAATTGAATATGAACCGGAACCAGAACCTTTTAAAATGTAAATTAAAAATGTTGGTTCTTTTGGGTACCTAACAGTTATTTGAACGTTTGAAATTACATGTATTTTTTTATGTTATGAATTTATATATAGATTCATTTTTGTCTTTACAACTGAATAATTTTAAGTGGTTTTAAAATTCCTAAATTTCATTTCGTGAATGTGCCTTGCTTCACTGGCGGTTTTTTCCCCATCGAGTCTGAACGGTTTACCCCATATTATATTCGAAAGTATGGGAAATTAACGATGATCGTCACGGCCTAGCTGTAATTTTTCAATAATGTTTATCAAATATAATTACATATAATTGCAAAAGCAATATATTCGGAACTTTGTCGTTTTTTACATGCACAGTGACTTGTTTTATATTATTGTATCAGTGTGTAATTATTTTTTAATATAAGTATGTCATATTAATAAAAAGTAAGATATTTTGAACAGCACGCAGGTTAAAGGAAAGTTTATAAGTCAATAATATTATATAAATGGTAATTTATTGATAATTATATACTACGAAAATATACGTCGTCCATATACCAAAATATGACATACACATTACACATACAATATAATTATTTATGTATGAAAAAACTAGGTACATACAATATACAGTATAATTTAACAGCATATTTAAAAAATTCTACAATTGGTTACAAAATTATTTACACAATATTCAAACAATTTCAATCTTATTTACAATAACGCAAAATAAAAATTAATATTCTGTTATAAAAATAGAAATTTTTAGAACAAAGTTTAATAATTAAATCCCTAATCATTCTGCGGTATATATAATTGATACATTTTAATCTAGATATTGATAATTTGAAGTACCGGTTCGTACTAATATTAACCAGAACCAGAACCAAAATTCAAAATTTTCACTAAAACCGGAACGTTGTTTTTTTAAAGAATCGAACTGGAACCAGAACTTATAAAATTGTTAAGGTTCCAGTTCCTGATGTTAATGGTAAGCGCTATTTTTCTGAAGTAATGGATTAACTTTTTGATATATTAAACCAGTTTAATTAAGACAGTTAGGATTGTGGAAGTAGGAATGCGTAGGAATTGTGGAAGTAGGAATGCAGGATTTACATATTTTATTAATAGTTTTGTTTTCTTATAGAAAACAAATTATTATTAATACATTATCTATCAGTTTCGATAATCAAAGTGGAAGAAATACCTCCAGTTAAAATAAATGGATCAGTTAAAGGGGAATCCCCTGATTTAATTTATGATCTACCACATGATGATTTTGATAAGAAAAATGTTGGTTAACCTCATGGCTTATTATTGATTACAAAATAGCTTTAATTTAACTGAGGCGTGAAAAGAATTGGTTTAAGATGGATTGTGCCTTCTTCATGTTCTGCCTATTGAAACACTCAGACATGATGTGATAAACAAAAAGGAGTTATATAGAAATAAATCTTCTGTATTACCGTTTAATGCATGAATATTCTGATCGTGAATAATAACGTAATAATTAGAGTAGGTAATTAATATAGATATTATAGAACAAACGATTTGAAAATGAATTTTAGATTCATATAACATTCTCGATCATATAACGCCATTAACAAATTTTTATAGAAATAATTTCGTGTGTGAACTATAATGTTATACAGAATTGATTTTTGAAAAATACTCGATTATGATAACCTTTTGAGCGGATACAGAGGCAGTGTCTATGGAAGGTAGATTAAGGTGATAAATAATGTTATAGTAATGATTGATGATATAAAATGACGATATGAAAACTGTATTTATACATCCACAATTGTGCATATACTTCATAAGTAAGCATATTAACTTATAATATACTCATTAGTTTATTTGTAGCTGATATAATAAAATAACCAAAACTAAATTCATTGACAATAAATAAAATAGGTTCTCAATAAAAAGTAAAATTATTATTTATTCGGTAATTATTTTATATATATAATTAGAAAATATACAACATAAAATAAAAAAATATGACATTGTTTTCCGAGAAAGTAATATAGTTTTCGGTATAGTTTAACATTTCAGACAATTATATCGTTATCCCCAAAAAACCGAAATAGCTATAATTTGCATTGTTTTTATTTTTTTCAGTAATAAATTATAGTCGTGTAAGTCCTTAACGCGTTCAACCCTTTAAAAACGTCAGAATAATTATCTACTAACTTATTTATATTTAATATTTATAACGTGTCATTACGAATGAAGACACAGGTCTTGTAATTTTTTTATTGTATTTCACCATACATTATGTAATATTAAAATAAAATTTAATAGGTATTTAATATTCATTGATATAGATTTTATTATTCATATTTTGATTACAATAAAATATTGGTAAATGAACGTTTGAATGGTAATCACCTAGATAAACTGAAAATAAAATAATGTTAAAATGTATTAACGATTTTTGATTATTAAATTTCTCGAAAAAATATTATTGTATAAATATTGATTAATATAATTATAATTATATATAACTATTATATTTTATAAGCTAATAAATACAATTCGAATATACACTTTTCCTTAAACTGTTCACGTATAAACAAACGAGTTAGGTTAATATAACAATATAACCGATAACTGTTATAATATTGTATTTTATTTTTGTAATCAGTAAATTATGTTAGATAATGAATTGTTTGAAAACTATATTTATTGATTCCCGTTGAAAATATGATAGTATTATGCGGGATGTAATTTTTATTATATTTATTTGATTTTATTGAGATGAATTGAGAAAATATAAAAACATAATATAATAAAAAACAAACAATTAATAAAATATAGGTACACTATCCACAAGCTGTATTCTGAAGAAACTTTCTCACTTTAATATTAATGTACTAAGTTAGGGCCTATAACGTAGTAACTCAAATAATTTTGAAAATATCTAATCTAAATCTCATGATTCAGGGGTCCAGGCGTCTTCAATGTTGTAAATTAATCGATTACAAGCTTTTGTATACTTTTGTTAAAAATGCATATAAATGTAAAGTATACATTAAGTGGTTTGAATACGTTATAAAAGAAGTAGTTTTTTTACAAATTGAAAAGTTAAACATTCTTAATTATTAATTCTATGATTGATTTATATACCTATAGTTTTCTAGTATTATTAAAAATGCAGTTTACATCTATTTATATACAATTTTATAACTATAATTAATTAAATACACGTTGATAAACTACTAGTATTATTTTATAGGTACTACTATATATATATATATATATATATATATATCGTACCTACTCCATTACGATTTGAAAATAAATGAAAATAATAGATAAACAAAATAATTCATTTGATATTTCCATGTCAATTATTATTATTGTTAGGTGTATTAAAAATAGTATAAATAAATAAGAATAATATGTTAAAATGTGGGCACAGAACCAAAAATTTTTCTAAATATGGCCATTTTTAAAGTACAATTAAAGTATATTCAAGATATGAATGAAAAGGGATTTAGCGGCAAACCGGTCAAGGATTTAGTCTCCGCTTAAAACGGTTTATTGTCGCTTGTTCAGCGTACGTACTTTTTACGTGTGGGAAAATCTATTTTTTAGGCGATACCTATGATGTCTTTTTCTCGTGTTTATCAATTATTATCCATAGGTCATCTATTATATAATATAGTGTATGTTTCATTCACTCGTATGTGGTGATTAAAATGTGCATAATTTATTATTTCCATGACATGTACAAGTGAGTGTTGACGCTTATTATTTTATAGTTTTTTTCGTACCTATAATTTCGATATAAGCTTTTATTTTTATTTTTTGTATGTTGTTCTTTATCTGGGGAATACCTATTGTATCTGAAAGTAGAGTGGTGATATAATTTATTAACTTTTCTCATAATTGTTATTTTTTGATTGATTTTTCGTACATATAATGTTGGTAGGTATATTGTTTGTTACATCGTAAATCGTTTTTATATGTATATATTTGTATTAATTTGCTACGCATGCATAATATGACGTTTTTTATGATAGAAGAGGCGTAATATTAGATTGCATAATATATTTTATACTTTTTATTTAACCTATTATGTTTTTTTTTAAATTATAATATTTTAGTTATTAAATAGATTAAAATATAATTAAAAATTAATTAGACATAATTACAATACTTATATGAATAAAAAGACAGTGAAATGAAAAATTTCAAAATGTGTTATAATTTTGAACAAAACTATACAGCAATCCACTTTAATTCAGATCCGCTACCATACTTGAAGTCCAATAATTGCATTTAAAAGAAAACAAAAATTAATTATTTTGAAAATATTTAATTCTTGTTGATTATAATAATTAAAGGACCATTGCAGTGTCCAAATGGATGGTACAAGCCCCAAACAGGATAAAGAAAAAAAGAATAAAAATCTGTAGCAATTTAACTTAACATCAGTTAACATCGGTGTTAATAGTGTCTATTGATAATAACATTTTTTTTATTATTTATTTACGATAAGGTTCTAATTTTTTTTTTTGTTTGTTTTTTATTTTTTTAATTAATAATAATAATAGTTATACAAGAGGTTTAAAGTTTTTTTTTTAACAATAAATATTAGTGTATTATGTATACATATACATGTTAAAGTGTTATTTTTATTACAGCTTGTTCTATTTATGTATATATATATATATATATATATATATGAAAAAATAGTATAAAATGCGGTAAAAATAAATGTTGTGGTTAAATATTTTCACAAAGTTTCCTATAATTGTTACTACAATATGAACTCAACATAATGTCACAATGCTGTATTTTTCTGCCATAGATATATTGTCAAAATGTTTTGAAAATATTCTTAACATAGAAAATAAATATTGCACACATATTATGGCCATATAAATATTTTTATACAATATTGTAACAACGTGTCGGAAATATGAAATTGCTATTTGGGATACAACTAAAAATTGTAAAAAAAATGTATTACATAAATAAATAGTACATGAGGTAAGATAAATTTCTGTGGTCGAATTATTGTTGTAGGACAATCCCAAAACCGGCCGTATGCCGTATTTTTAATATTCATCAAAATCAAACATCAAAATTTAGCAAAATACACAGACTTACGAAAATTGTATTGCTTTTTTATTTTTATCGAATAGAAAAGAAAATATAAACAAATAACTTAAGCCGCGTCGATCATTCCTGTATAAAAGCATAAGCCGCCGCCGCGTCGTGTGATTTTATGACGTCACGCGTTATTATTATTCGAGCTCTAGCGCCTTAACGAATCGACTTAGACCAATTTGAGTACTACCATTAATTTTATAAATTATTTATCTATCAATTGAGCCTAAGTCATTTTTTTTGTTTTATGGTCCTTTAAGACCATCATTTATTTAGATTTTTAGTCATCGAATATAATGTATTTAAAATAATATAAACACTTTTCAATGGATAGTAAAAGTTTCATTTTATATAATTACCTATAGGTAGTATACATTTATTTTCGGAGTTGGATAACTAGTAAGAATTTGTTATAATTTGTTAACTCACTATATCTTGATTATCGTCTAATGAGTGGATAATTGTGGGATTGGGCAAAAAATGATGTGTCTAATGTAATTTTGTACCTTTTTAAATTCTGTATAGTCAGTAATGAGTAGTTTTTTTTATGTATAAATATGTTCGGCTCAATACCCGAAAATGCGCAATGGCCGAAAAACCCGCACAGACTTTGTTTTGGTTATTTTAAAACGACTAAACCCAGAAATAAATCATTATTTTGACTATTAGTAATTTTTAAACAGCCATAACTATGTCTGACAAATCTCAAATGCCAAACCTCGAAAGACTTGTTATTATTATATTTTATTTATAAGTCTTCAAATATATTTTATATTATATAATGATATTAGGTATTGTTATTATATCTGTTATCATATTATACATGTTATTTATTTATAATTTACGTTACATAATTATTATTATTATTATGGTATAGGTAATATAATGTTTATTATAATATTATTGTAGTTTCATTAATATAGATATGACAAATATACATATATATATATAATATATTTGTTATGTTAAATACTAATAAAACTATATAAGTAACCACATTTGTATTAAATAAAACATTTTAAGATTTTTTTTTTTTTGTATGAATAAGTATGAATAATTTGATCACATTTTAAATAAAAATAATTTTACACCACACCATAATAATATAGTCAATTATATATATATAAAAAATCGTAATATAAACAAGTATGAATAATTTTGATACATTTTAAATAAATAGTAATTTTATATCACATTATATTACAATATGATTTTAATATTATACAAACTTATAAGTAAGTACGTTATAAATAATAAAACAATATACAGAAAATACATTTTTTAAAGAAAGTCGACCTCTATCGACATCTGGTACTCTGACAACTACAGTTTTTCCTACATCTATTAGAGGTAGTTTTTTATTTCATATTAACAACAATAATTACATAAATAATTTATTTATTAACTAATAAATATTATATTATTATGATGTGGTATAAAATAATCATTTAATTTTTTTGTTTACGATATTATAAAATATATATACTTTAGGTACCTATAACATACATAACAAATATAATATTGTATATTGAAAAATAATAATAACGAGTATTTTAGGGTTTGGTATACGAGATTTTTCCACATCTAGTTCTGGTTGTTTAAAAACGACAAAAATACGAAAAATGTTTTATTTCGGTGTTTCGTTATTTTCAAACGTGTGGGGGTTTTTCAGTTACTGACCATTTTCGGGTATATTGAGCTTAACATTTATATACACATATATACATAAATATACATATATATTAAAATAATAGTATTCTAGTAAAGTACATAAGGGCAAATCACAGGGGAACTAAGGAGGCTTAGCCTCTTGCAGTTAAAGTTAGGTCCCTAAATTTAAAATTATGAACAAATGTCTAACAATGTTAAAATTATGATGTATATTAATATTTGCGTTTGAAGCCCCCTTTCAATGTGAACAAATTTTTGTTGGTATATTATATATTAATAGAATGCTTAAATAAATTTATTTATACAATAACTATATTTGGATTATACAAAAGAAAGTTTACTGCATGTAAATTTGAAGAAAAAAGTAGGTACTACTATTTGTCGATTTTTATGGAGAATAATATGAATGTAATTATTATTTAAAGAACATTAATAATAATATAATATTTACATTGTTTATATATCAGAATATTCAGTTATGTCCAGACATGTCAAACATGATCATTTTGCACGATTTTTTTCAAATCGTTAGAAAAAAAATTTTTTATTTTAATCCAACAATTTAATAATACTCAATAAATATTCAATTTAAAAAATGCTAGTACAGCTGTGGCCGGAAACTCGTCGGAAAATGCGTATTTTCTGAAAAGACTTAGTTATCCCCGAGTATGATTTGCATACTGTATACATATATACGTATAATAATATTCTATACATATTTTGTGACGAAGGAAGTAGAGCTCAATATAATAACATCAGGAAGAGCCTATATATGTATATAGACTGTTGACACGTTTTGACTTCGTGATTTTTGCTGTATTATTATTATTATTATATTTTTTCTTATTAAATTTGCATATAATATGTAACGTATTATACGCGGAAAAATTATTTCGAAACACGTTCGCGGGGTTTAAAGGTCGTAAATTGAACGCGTGTAGTATCTCGTCGACGAGATCGGAAAACTAATTTACAAAGGACATTTAATAATAGTCAAATGAATTTTGCTGGCATTTTATGTTCATTTCAAAGGCATAGAAAAAAGTAAAAAAAAAATCCAAAAAAATTACTTATTTAAAAAGTAATAATTTAAATATTCAATCTTAAAATTGAAAACTATGGTCCAAAATAAAAGATTTCTGAAATTTAAAATAATGTATTTTGTAATTTTTGAAAAATTTCATTTGTAGAAGTATATAAAATATACTTTTATTTTCTCGAAAAAATAAAGATAATATACTAGAAATTATATTTAACAAAAATAAATGTGTATTGAAAAATTAAAATTTTTTTAGGATTATACACAAAATTTTATTGAGTTGGTATAGTTTAGTAAATTTAAATTACGATTTCTAGTATATCACTATTAAAATAGTTGATTTAATAAAGAAGTATGTAAAGCAATGTAAAGTTTAGTAAACTCCTGATACAGAGATATAGTTGGTATTAACTGGTAAATTATTATGGAGTTAATATCGTATACATTACTATCAAGGTTACTATCTATATAAATTATCCGAATAAAATTTCAGATGGATAATTTAAATATTAATTTAAATTAATTAGATATTTTTATCTTTTAATGGTATTTGTTACTAAAATATAGACAATATTAAATATACCTATTAATAATTTTGATGATAATTTTATTTTATTTTTATTAGGTATAGCTTTTAATTAATAATTCTAACAGCTCAACAATTACAAAAACAATTAAAACATGTAAATAATTTCATAGAATTTAATAGATTGTACATCATTTTATACATAATAATTAATTATATATATATATATTATTATATATTAATTAATTATTTACAATTACAAAAATCATTTATCAATAAATGAATAAATTGATGTCTATGTACGTTTTTTGTATCCAAGATAATCATTTTAGATTATATGATATATTTTTATCTGAGTTGGATAAAAATACTTACCTCGACTAATATTTATATAGAATACCTATTTTATAAGTCTTAATACGGTTGATTGAATTTTAACTAGTTATATAAGTTATAACAGGTATTTATAATAGAAACTGGGCTAAAAATTATTATTCGTTTGAATATGATTGAATAGATTTATTATTAATAATTTAATTGTCATTTTAAACTTTTATATTTATTATCCTTAGCTGAGATTTTAATGAAAATGTTTAATGATAATATAATATAAGTAGTACCTTTCTATATACATTTTGTTATGCGGTTTTAATAAAAAAAAAAAAAAAAAAGACAGTTTATAAGGCCCCACTTATTGGTATATCGGTATAAATATAAATACAAACCGTTATATAATTAAAAACACCTTCCACGTTTCTAAAATAAATTTTAAATTGAACAAGTTTTAAACAATATATATAGTTACTATTCTGGAATAATTACTACTTTTAAATAAAGCGTTGAGCTTTAAGTATATATAGCACGGATTACATTTTTTCTTGACTTTTTTTTCTGTTATTAAACGTAAAAATAAATGAAACACTTATTAAATTGCTGTGGAAAACTGTATATAAAAATCGTACTAATACTTACTGAAATTAAAAACGCACCTTGATGATAATTACTACATGTCTATTATATATATAAATATAAAGGTACTTACGCACGTGATATTATTATTTTACGAACTTTTATTCGTTTTGTATTATTATTTTCCTTCATATTATAATCGTAAGAAAGTACAAAGTGCATTTATTTTGGGTTTGAATTTATACAGCCATATTCACAGTTTTTTTTTTCGTGTGATATTGATTACATGTAATTTAATAATGCTCGTGTATTTAACCCATATACTAATCTAACAGTTATTAAAGAAAATAATTCCAAAATTAATTAAATGTAAAATATATGTCATGTATTGAATTCACGTAATCCTACATATTTAAACTCGTATTCATATTAAATTAATAAAAAAAAAAAAACATGTTAACAAATATAAAACCATAATACGATTCGAACAGGTGAAAAAAATGGTAATAATAAATAAAAATAAAATTTTTTTTCAAAATTCAATTTAATCGTTTTACAAAAGAATATAGATGGTATATCTTTTGAGTCACAGTGGTATTATACTGAAACCAACTTTTTAATATTTTTTTCTGGGATTGTTAATAGTGGTGTATATTATTTAAACTGCCATTAAAATAATGTAGTCGTAACACTGTACATTTTGTTTTTATTTTTGGCGTTCTACTATCAATTGATAATAAATAATTACAAATTGAACTTTGATGTTTACAACTTTTTTACAGTGAAATTTATATTTGAGTTATTTGTTAATATTAAATTTAATCTCTAACAAAATTATTATGTTTTATTGAAGTAAGTACTTAAAAATTGGTTATATTATGGTATAAATTACATTTATAAAACGTGTTTTTATTTATTCTCACTTTAAAGGGTGTTTCAATATTATACCACCATGAACAACGATGATTTAATTTATATCGAACAGTTATCTCATGTTGGCTTATTGAATTATTTGAATCAATTCCGAGTGATGCTGAATCGATTAATTATAAATGATGATGAGTTATGAGTTTATAAGTAGGATAATGAATATGATAAAATAAAATAAAAAATATATAAAAAATACATTTCAAGTAATTAAATAGAGTATTTAATTTAGTTTTTCTATGTGTAACAACATGTTATGTTGACTATGCTGATATGCTAAAATCATACTATGAAGTTGACAGAAAGAGCCACAAATAGTTTCATATTTTTTCATTTTTTGGATGTCGCACTGGTAAATTCATTCATATTACTCAGAGACAAAAGACAAGAAAAGACACTGAGTTTAAAACAATATAGACTAGCAGTAGTAGCAGGGATGATTGGAACACAAAGTGCAACTCCAAAAGGAAGGAAGCCGCAGGACAAAGCATTAAACAAATTTAAATACAACATTCCTTTGGAACAATGTTATTCAAATGCTTGTCACAGTCTTGTGCCTCAAGAAGATGCAACAACTGTAGTAGGTACCAAAAATAATCCACATAGAACAAAATGGGAATGCAGCTCATGCACGGTTGTATTGTGTTTGACTGTAAACAAAAATTGTTTTCAAATGTACCACACAAAATGATTATTTATGTGGTTCATTATAGTGGTTTAATGGTAAAATCACCACTTTTTACCAAAAACTGTGAAATTTTTTTTTTTATTTAATTTGTAATATGAATACCTTAAATTTTAATGTTGTAATAAAAATAGTTGATCAAAAAAAAAAAAAAAAATTAATGCGTGACTCAAAGGGATTACTAAAAAAATTTACTCATTATTACCATCCACATTTTTTTTTAAAATTGCTATGTGTATTATGTTTATTGAAGGGAATATTTTACGTTATGAATCACGTATTTTAAACATTTTTAGATAAATGAAGAATTATGAATATTATTAAGAATAAAAATGATATTCAATTACAAATGTCCTTTATCATGTAATAATTAATAATAATATGTGAAATAACTATGGAAAGCAATATTTTTACTTCTCTTATTATATCGTAATATATATGATATATAATATAATGATTTTATATTGTAACAAATATAACAAATATAATAACTAATATATATATATATATATAGGTATATTTTAAAAGTAACTTAAAAATGGTCTGTATCAGCACTACTTATTTTTTTGTGTAATTATATTATTTGTAAAAAAAACTTATTTAACTAAAACTGTTAAAAGAAAATCATAAAAAAATTTCAGAGTTAACATATCTATATATAAATACTATTTACAAGTTTATAATATACCTTATTACATTTTTTCAAAGATTTTTATTATTTGTATAACATGGGAATATCATATATTTTTCTAGTACATAAAACGGGTGACAAATAATTATGTAGTAATTACAGAGGCATAGCATTGCTGGATACAACCCATAAGTTATTGATATACTGCATCCTAGACCAAATAAAATCATTGGTATAAACAATTTGGGGGGAATACCAATGTGGATTTAGACAAAATAGGTTAAACATTAAATGAATCTTTATAATAAGATAGCTGTTTCAAAAAACTCAAGATAGTTTGGATATAATAGCATAATTTAAATAATAAACCAATTCCAATTTCCAAGAAAATCAACGAATTTAATGAAATCTAGCATAAAACATTCAAAAGTACAAATAAAATTTGGGAATTCAACATCAAGGACTATTGAGTTGAAGGTTGAACTTATATAGGGCCTTTTCACTTATTCTATTTATTCTGATATTAGAGAAAATGTTTCAAGGGATAACATTAGAAGAGATGAGAATATGATACTGAATGAAACTTGTATTAGAATATTTGCTTATGCGGATGACAAAGTCCTATTAGGTGTAGAAATATTTAGAGTGGTTGAATCGTACAACAGATTAATAGATGCAGCAAAGAAGATTAGACTACATATTAACTCCAAAAATATAATATATGAAAGTTAGTAGAGAGCAAAATAACAACTCATCGACTAATACTATAATATGATAGGTCAATACTAAATCAAAAAAAGTAAGATATTTCTAACACCTAGGTATTGTAGTAGCCCGAAAAATTGATTTTCAAGTAAAAATTCAGCAAATAATTTAAATGGGAAATACATTTTTCTATGCACTAAATAAAATATTGAAAAATAGATAATTCTCAAAACATGCTTAATTTTAGTTAAATATAACAATTTAATAACCTATGTACTCATATTTGAGAGGAAATAGTGTTACGATGTATAGGTATTATATGAACCACGATTTGATCAGAGTACGCAGTAATGGAGGAAAAGTCACAATCATGAATTAGAAATTTGTTAAAATATCCAAACATTGTGAACGAAATAAAAAGAAGTAAGTTAGAATGGGCAGGTCACGTGTAGATTAAGCAAGAGTCCATGGTTAATGAAGTACTGCAAGAAAACACGAGAGGCAGAATGCCACCAGCCAGGTCAATACATCGTTGGGAAGATTGCGTTAAGAAGGATTTTTCAAGTATTTGGGGAGAGGAACAAGGAATTTCGGATTGGAAGAAGGTAGCTGAAAATAGAAAAGAGTAGATGATGATTTGTTGTTTGGAAAGATGGTCTCAACGGCCGTAAAAAATAAAGAAAATATGTAGTCTTTATTATAAAATTTAATTACGTTCACTCATAATTTGCATATACAAAGTGTCTATGTAAATCATTTTATTTATTAATTTTTAGTTATTATAGTAATAATTTAACTTATTACATTTTGGAATAAAAAATTATTAACACATTATAAGATTCAACATCTTTGGTAAAATATTCGTCGAAAATGCAGAATATAATATAATGAAAACCATTTTACGTCGGAATATAAAGTCATAAGTATAGGCTGTTCTTAGAAAAGTATGGAACCTTCAACTAAATTAATATATACTAACTTTTTATAAAAATATGGGGATGTAAATATATAAAGTTTACAGAAAACCAAAAATAATAAAGATAAATATTCATAGAGAAAAGTAGATTAGTACAATAAAAGAATCATTCTGTATACACTCACATTTTTAAATTAATCATATTAACACACAAAATCTATATTGGAATTTAAAAATTATCCAGTTATTCAAAAATAATTTCATTTCAAAAAAAAAAAAAAAAACTTATGCATGATTTTGAGTCAAACTTATTATAAATTTATTTATTAAAATGATTACCGAGTCACAATATAGAAAAAGTAATTTAACAGTCTTTCTACTGAATCCGTGTATAAAAAATAAACCGTCAAAATTTTATTGTCGGTTTATGTTGTGAAAAAGTTACGATGTATTATAATATATACCTAATGAGAATATGATTACTATAATGTATAATTTTTCATACAATACATCATAATCTGTGGATAAAAACACATTACCAATGGATCGATAAAACGCATTATAATATTCGAGAGTATATACGTGGTAAAATTAATTTAATTATAGAAAATCCAAGAGTAAATACATATTGCACTAATTCGTATATATAAATATATAATATAAAATTTTTTTTAAAATTTTTATTGAAATTGCGACAATTAGCGTCATTAATATTTAAATTTATTTTAACTTATACTATTATTTTTGTTGTCATCCAGTTGAAATTTGTTGACTCATATTCTAATTTTAATTAATTAACTTAATACGAAGTAGCATGTATAATTAAGAAAGTGGTTCAAGGTCACAGCATTGTTTGAAAACTTATAAAGTTCATCTAATTTGAATAGAGAACGACCGCAATTTAAGTGGCTATAATATAATATATTATATTGTGTAGCAAATATAACCAAATTGAAAATTAAACAATTAATAAAGGTTTAACTACTTTTCATAGTAATTTACATGAAGTTTTATTTCATTTTAAATACTTTATTTAAAAAAATAAATAAATCATGTCATTTGTATATATTTCTTGGACTGTATCGCTGTAACTAATTTATTTTTAAAATTCTAACGCATTTTAAGTATATTACTCATATGATATTAAATATAAATAAGGAAAACTTTAATCATGTTCTTTTAGAGTTTATTAATTACAATAGTTTTATACTCATATATATATTATTATTATTTATTTCACAAATAAACATAAACATACATTTTTAAATATTAAAAAACTTTTTTTCCTGTTTTTAAAAATAAAATGAATGCTATTTTGAGAGAGTGCGTATAATATTGTATATAAGTAACATGAGTGGATACATAAAGCATCATAGTGATTATTGAAATATTAACATTTGATTATAGAAATATTAGTTCATTAAAATAACAAACAGATTTTCACAGATGAAAAATATTTCATTAAAATTTATGCAAATTAAAATAAAAGGTAATGATGATTAAAACTATCTATATACAAATAATATATGTAATAGATAAATTAACTTTAACTAGATAAATAATGAAAACATATCAACTTTTGAATTTTTAATTCTCAAACGATATTTTTATAGCATAATAAAATAAATATCACTAATAATGAAATTTAAACAGTAGGTATCTTAAATACGTTATCTTATATTATATATATATATATTATCTCATATGTTCATTGATTCTTGATGTTCTAGAATGTTATAGAAATACTGATACTGATAAGTGATAATAGCTTACCAATTCCAAAAGTGATAAAAATTATTTTTAATAAAAATTTACAAATTAAATCTAAATACTTATATAAAATATTTTAAAAGCTTATTTTTATAAGATATTTAAATGAGCTTATATAAATATGTATTAGCACTGGTGATATTATAAATCTCATTAATCTAATTTTTGACAGGAAAATATAGTAAGATCTATGAAAAGTCAAAATACAAGATATATATATAGTTATGGCGTTTAAGCTTCGAGTATATTTAATTTATATCTAATTTTGTATTTTATTTTCAGTTAGCCAGTGACAATATATATATATAGAGATGTAACACCAAAATAATTGAATATTTGTATTTGGTCGGAAAACAATGTGAACAATTAAAGTTTATTTAATTACGAGTTTTGTGTTGTCAATACATGTTCATAAAACTTCCCGAATTTCGAACTATTTCTGAAATTTTTAAATCATGATTACATAATGTATGCGTATAATATTGTCAGATGATAACAACAAAACGAAACGTAGTAGGATAGCCGAATGATAATAATTGAAATTCAATGTATGGCTTATGCATCACGGACACAGATTTATTAAAACACAGATGTGCCAAATATTTGATTATGCACGCTCACTGACCATGCTTTGAATTTTTTCTTGTTTTAAGTTTAACTTAGTTTGTTTAATAATTCAAATTTCGCTTTTTGGTTAAGCTCGATTAAAGTTTACTCTGAATCTTTCGGAATAATTATACAATCTACCGCATTATGTATTAGAACATACCACACGCAACATAATTTCACGGCACAAATGCAATTTATCTTGCAAAAAGGACTTTTCATTTTGAAATATAATATGCGATAGACAGACGCTTACCGTACAGTGTACAATGTACATGCATTAGTATACAACTCTGGTATATTTACGCGTGCTATTGAAGTTTTTATTTTCTATGACCGGGTCAAAAGTTAAATGCGCGAAAACATCGCACACAGTCATTAACGCAATACGCTATACTTGTAGTCTTGGCATCTGTAAACGAAATATCTGTCGAACCATTTGACAGTGATTTTTCCGGTAGAAATACGAAGTTTTACCGTATAGTTTTGGCTCAAACATGCCAAAATTCAACTAACGATTTAAACCATTAGCATTTTATATTAATGTAAGAGTGGCAGCAGTTAGCATTAAATAACTTTGGATGTTCTTATCTAAACATTTCATGTAAATGAAGTACCTACGTGATTTACATATCAACACCGAAATATTATCATAAATAATATACGTTAAACTATGGTCCAGGTGTGTGTGTTCTCATGCTAGTTATTGTTTTTACAACCAACCCTCTCTAGTCCCCCTAAAATTATACATATATATAATACAAATTATACATTGATAAAAATGAAATAGATACTTAAAAAAATTTACGGGCGTATAGTTTACGACGTAATAAATGCATTGATCGCAATGGGTATTACGACTATGAAAATCATAAAAGTTTACATTTAAAAGATTCGTTCAACGAATTTCGGTTGTTTTTAAGTTTCGAATATAACACTATAATTTATTTACAAATATATTATATAAAATAGAACGCAGTCATATATTTAACTTCGTCATAATTGTAAATTCGGCTGTATTTTGCACGGTATTGGTACGTATTTTATCGATCATGTTTTGTAAGGATTGCCCGAGCAAAATGCATATTTTATTTATTTCATATCTGAAGATGTATACACATATACATATACATATCTGTGATATGAATATCACAAA
Source organism: Pemphigus obesinymphae (assembly GCA_025469235.1). Classification (NCBI taxonomy): domain Eukaryota; kingdom Metazoa; phylum Arthropoda; class Insecta; order Hemiptera; family Aphididae; genus Pemphigus; species Pemphigus obesinymphae. The sequence goes on along the minus strand of JAIPRL010003686.1, from coordinate 25,408 downwards.
ATACTTACATATGAAAAATATTTTATTACAATAAATGAACATGATGTAATTGTATTTCTGTGGTAAATCGGTTGAAATCTGGAATATATAAAGTAATTATTTTTTATTGTAAAAGGCACTGTGTCATCGTCTCGTAATCAAAATAAAATCTAACTTAATATTTAAAATGATACACATCACGTCGATTTTTACTCTTTCAATCTAACTCGGATATATATACTATTTATATTGTATATGTAATATATATTACGTACTTATAATGCACCATGGTGAATGGCACATTCACATCGTACTGATACTCATTTGCGTCACTGCAAATTTTTACATTATTAAATTGATAATGAATAGTTATGATTACAATAATGTTAGAAAAGAAACCAAATCTTTTATATTTATCGAAATATATGAGAATAATTATAAAATGTGAGTATAAACAGTCGTTCAAAAATAACTAAGGATACTGATGCCACTAAGGTTATCAATTGCCATTACATTCTGTGCATGTTCTTCACAGACTAAGATATGGAATCGAAGTGGTATCAGTTGATATCTAGGTGTACTAGTGTTCATTAGGTCCAGTGGCTTTACTAGCCATACCAAAAAATTACTATAAAAAAAATAATATTATAATTTTATTTATCTGACGTATTATCTTACTTAAAATAAACAATAAAAGTTTAAAAAAAAATAAAATTAAAAACCCGAATTTTTTGACATTATTTCCATTACCCATTAATGATAAGTTAATACCTTACTAATCCTGTAAAAAAATCATTACTAATATGGCATTAATTAACCACATATATTATACCTCTAATCGGCCTTGGTTCATTTTATTTGTCAATAGATACTTTGATAGTTCTATTGTTGATTGTATAGTTACCCATAATCCGTCAGCAGTATTTTGTGTCAAATATTCATCATTAGTTATTTTTTATTTTCCACTTGGTCTCAGGCTCGTATTTGAAGAGGGGGCCGATAAGAGCGATTGCCTCCCCCCCCCCACAAAGCTCATGTGATATTTTACCAAATTAGAAAATTAATTAATTATGTTATATATTTACACAGTAGCGGCTCGTGTTAAGGAGCCCAGGCGCACGTGCACCGCCAAAAATGTCAGTAAATTAGAGTGTTTTTATCTATGAAATTATTATTTATTTATCACTGATTTAATAATTGTCGTGCCCATGAATATTGCTAATGTAGGTACATTATCACGCATCACATCGCTATATTGTTGGTTGCTGTCGGTAGCCGCTCGGTCGCGGCCATAGATTACATAATATTGTTGTATAGGCTACTGTCGCGAAGCTGCCGCAGCGCTGTCCGTTGCACACTTGAAAAATGCATGTTCGATACGCTGTTTACTCACGCGCAGTTGTATTTTATTCCCTCTCCTGGGAAAAATAAACCGTGTAAATTATATAGCATCGCGCACAAAACTAATTTGAACCATTAACTATGTATATCTAACTATATTCTGTGCTCGTATGTCGTAACGGCGTTTGTCGTTTGGTACAGTCATTATATACCTATTTTCAGACGTTTTCGAGATATCACTTATCTAGGTTATATAGGCATAAGGTAAATTGAATTATGTTTTATATGAATGTAGATATGTTCTCAATAAAATAAATGACATCACGTTCGTTATTACAGTATCTATCTATTATATCGACATTTTAGAGAAAATAATATAATATTATTAATACATATATTTGTTATTTATCTGTAGTATTTTTCGGTTGTGCACCACAAGATATTTCACCCACGAGCCGCTACTGTATATTTATATAATAATAGCCCATCACTATGGCACTTTAAGAACCGTTATTAATTATTATAATTTCGTAAACTGACTAAACAAATTTTGGTGATACTTTGATATCTTAATAAAAATGCGATACCTATATTTTATATAATGAAACTGACATAAAATGGCCTCCACCGTGTATTTATCATTAACTAGCGGTGAATTTTATTAATGCGATAATACTGTGTTACCCGTTAACTGAAAAATCAAATTTGCTGTTGTTTCTTTTAGTTTTGGCAAGCCTTTTATTATATTATTGTAATAATTTACGCTTATTATTATGAATAAATGAAAATTTTTAGCACGAATAATATGCTAACGAGTTGGTTGCCAAAAGAGTCTTCAAATAGGAAAAACCTATTAAATTTATTAGTTAAGAAAAAAGTTATCTAGTGTATCAGAGAAATAATCATTCCAGTAGAAAAAATAGTACACAATTTTGTTAAAATTAAAAAAATTAAAATAGACTTAATAATGAAAAAACTAATGCATTTGTTTATTTAAAAAAGTTTTTATGTACATTTATATTTGTCAAAATTAGTTTAGGTACTATATAATACCTATATAATTTATTTTATTTATATATATATACATTTTTGGATTTAAAATATTTATAAAAAGTTATCCCTTCCCTTCCTATAACTATGATCAAGATACGTGCCTGCTTGGTTTTCCAGCAGTATAATTTTAATAATATAATTTTTATGTCTGAAAATCAGGATTATATTTAATCCAATACAAACGTTAATATACAATATATAGATTAGTAATACAAATATAAAATATTAAACTAAAAATTTACAAACAACATAGTATAATTTCATATAATATTCCATTAAATAATTTTTTAGTGCCAGTACGCGTTTTTAAAAATATATAAATGTATGTTATCATGCTACTAGATAGCACCACGTGTCTTACCTGTACCATTAAAAACATTTGCCTTGTTGTTTCCAGTACTGTATATTATCTCAGTTCGTGATGTTGTTCAACTTGTTTTTTAATATATTTTGTTTATGTTTATATTTTGATTAAATAGTTGTTTAAATACCTGGGAGATATGATACTTAACGCAATGTTTGTTAACTTTTGGTCATACATTTTAAAAACTTATATATATATTGGTCAATAATGACAAAAAAAAAAAAAAAAAAAAAAAAAAAAACGAAAAAAAAGGTAATATAAAGGTTGAGTTTAAATTAATATTTATTGTACACCATGAATACTAATTATTATTGAAAATACCATACAAAATCCATATAAGAATATATTTATAAAAGAATAAAACTTCCAAAAGTTTCTATAATATCAAAATTCTAAATTATTATTGAGTTATAAATTAAAATTTGAATATATCATGTTGAGATTAAAAAGGTTTCACGTGTTCAAGCAAACTATTGTGAAATTAATATTTTCATCATAACGCATATTATATTATATGTTAATTAAATAATTTTAATCCTAAAATTAAATATTATTTTATTTTTCATTTTGTACATTAGGTGCAACTATCAAATTCGTTAGATTAAATTTGTATATAATAATATTATTATTTAATAAACATTTTTTTGACATTGTTTATACTATTATACCTAAAATTGATTAAAATTTTACAATAAATGTTTCATATTTTATGATTCAACTAACTACGCACGGATATCTTGATAATAATTTTTTTATTATCCACTCCGTGTATATTTAGCATCCAAGTACAAGTTTATCGTTGATTATGTGATACTCTCAAAGTTATTGCGCAATGCGAAATATCACAATTTAAAACTCGTAATAATATGATTTTGGTTTTGTTCCTTGATTGTATTTTGTCGAGGTACTTAAACGTTATTATACCGTCGCAACAGAGTCCAATGTTTTTTTCCATCCCATTGACTTTCATAAGGTGTATTATTTCCTTTTTATTTTTATTCGTTATATATGTATGAACTATAAATAGTAAATTCTAAGGTAGACGGTTGTATCATTACTATAAAGGAGTATATATATATGTTCAAATAGAATAGAAACAGGTGAATAGGAACAGATCTAAATTTTAAAACTTTATAATATCTTTGTAATGACAATAATCAACTAAGATAATATATGTGTTGAATATACCTAAACTTCTTTTGACAATGAAAATTAAATAATATTGTTTAAAAATTAATATTCCAAATGTGAAATTTGATCTTATATATATTTTCAAGTTGAATGTGTCTATTCATTATCAAATTTTGATCGTAAATACAAAATATTTTAGAATTTCTAATCTATGTTGAATGTTTTCAATATTTCATATAATTTATATTTTTAAGACAACGATGATAAAAATATATAAAATAATAATTTCTGTACTATTGTTTTACTCTAAAATTAAATTACTTAAATTGAATTTGAAATACCATGTATATTTAATTTTGTTTTATCACTATCATATCCGAAACCATTACTATTCGTTTTTGACAAATCAAGATCGAGGACTTGTTTACTTAAATTTAAATTATTTTAGTTCATTATTGTATTATTATAGTAAGGTATGTACCTAACCTCGGCGAACTTAAAAATAATTATATTTCGTCTAATTCCTCAACTTGAAATTAAATACTGTGTGAATATTAATTTTCAGACATACACTTATGTAGGTAGTCATATTTAGTAAACATCGTGTATATTGTGAAATGATGGAAATTATCCACTATTGAATCATAAGCTAGAGAACAAACTTCACATAACATTATAAACTTGCTTAATTATTCATATATATTCCTACTAAACACCTGAGACGTAATTTCAGTTTTTGAATTGAACTGTCAAGTGTTCAAGTTAGTAATAATTCTCCACTGTTATGCTGAGAGTGCTTATCGTTGAATAACATGCGTGGTTTTTTGTATTTTATTAAATAAATCCAAAATCGTTTAGAGCCAACTGAATTTTATTGTCAGAAATAATTCTGTAACGAATTTTGCATTTGATTTACAAGAACCATAGAATTTAAAATTAAAACATTTAGTAAAATTACACAACTGTGTGGTTATATTTTTTATTCGGTGCTTTGAGCTTTTTAACATAATATTTTTAAATATATAAATTATTTACAAAATTTTATTAATATACGATTCCCGCTAAAATTACGTACTCTAAATTTTAACATTTATTAAACTTTAGTTGTAACTATTGTATTGTTATTTATAACTAGCAATTTAACTACATAAATATAGTGTATATATATATTCCATGTTTAATCCAGTTTAATTTTATACCGGGTGGTGGACAAAAATTAGTTCTTGTTCACGCATTCAAAATTGCAATTATTTCCACCACGAACTATTCCTCTCTATGTATGGCGGTAATGTCAGGAACCGATATATATGGCAATTATTCATGACAATAACAGCTAACGGGAGTTCATTTATTTGCCGACAGGAGGTCTAGCATCGTTTCGAAATTAATTTCACATACGCATTTTGGTATAAACTTAAACTGAATAGAGTATAGGCATTAGCATACAAAATATTACAGATATATAATTAATGTACCTAAAGTAAGTTTTGGACATAACCTCCTTTCCAATCACTTCTATCATCTCTTTCTCAACTTACTCTTCTCCTTTGTATACCATATATACCTGTACTGAAGTTGTACATACCATATTTTTTGTTGATTGCCCCCCCTCCCATTTATTCTCTCCTAGACTAAACATTCTTTCTCATTTACGCTCCCTGGACTACACATCTCCTCGTATCAACTTACTTCTGAATTCCCGTTCCCAGCCAGTTATCTCTAACACAATCTTTTTTATTTGGATTATTTATTTAATGTAACACATATATATGTATTTATTTATTTAATTTTTTTCTATTCTTAATTACCATTTCAGTATTTATTAATAGCCATGCTCTAACATTTTTTATATTTTTATAAAAAGCATGTTCACCAACATATTTTCGGTAATATGTCTGAAAATAGTCTAACCAAACACTGTCCCTGTATTCATTAATCCTATTTTTCTGATCATATTTCTATATTTCTAGAACATATTATACTAATTTCCATAATACTACTTAGTGCTTATGTTGCCTTAATGCGAATCATTGAAACGTATATCAGTCAAAATAATCAAATATTCTCAAGTGTTCATAAATTATGACGATTATAATAATAATTTTGGGATAACTCTGGTATAAACACATAATTATATTCCCTCCGTGATTATGTTATATTTAAATATTTTAACGATTGGATGGAAAATTAAAATTTTGTTAGCATTATATTTATGTTACACTATGTTTTCTATCTAATATATTACCTAGCTTACACAATAATCAAATTGCTTTATTTAATTTGGAAAACCGAAATCTCTAAATGTAATATTCTTTATCCGTGATAGAATATTATTATCAATAAAAGTGTAAGTTAATTGATATCTAGAAAACATTTTTCAGTAGAGTTTTCGTTTCATATGTCAAGATAATATATGAGTATTATCGATAAAAATATTCATTCGAATATTTTTTAAATAATTTGATTTTACAAACATTTTTAATTGTATTACATAATATTTATTCAATAAAATGTCGATAACTTCCAACAAAAAGTAAGGTAGATTTATTATCGGTTTACAATACAGGTATTTTTTGTTCAATAGAATTGTCATTTTCATTTCTGAAATATTACACAATCTACCATAATATTTGTTCATTTAGTGTTTATTTTTACTTTTGTAGTAGATAAAACAATGTAACTGTACTATTTGTGTAAGTATACAAAAACATAGTAAAGTAATAAAAAACTATTTATCATAAGATACACGAACAATGACGATAGTGGTCGAAATCTAACGCTTCCTCGTTTCAAATATTTGGTCAAATAATCTATGACTTATGCATAAATGTCACATGAAAATAAAGTAGAAATAAGTAATATTGTTTTACATTAGAAATTATTATTAAAATGTTTGTAATTGTTTTAATAAATATTTCTTGTAAATTATAATTTATATTATATTTTCTTTTGAAAATCTGTCTGTTTATTAATAATAAATATAGAAATAAATATATAAAAAACAAATACAAATATATTTAATGTATATCATAGTCAAAGCTGAGCAAGTTGATCATTTAAAATTTTAAACAGAGCCAAGCAAGTTATTTTCAAAAATTAAATATAAGTTCAAATAATTTAATTTAAAGAGATTAAGTTAAGTTAAGAATACTTAATATACTATTTTAATAATATATAATATAATGAACTCTTAGTTAATTATATATAGTTGAATTTATTAAATTTAAAAGTGAAAATTAAAAGGTTAATATATATATAATATTAGTTTAAGTTAAAATTTTAAATTTTCTTGAATGATAAATTTTTAATATATTAAGTTCATAAACATTTTGGTTTATTTTTTCAAAAAAACAAATTTGCTGCTATATGAATTTATTTTTTAAACGATAGTATCTATATGATATCTAAATTAATATCTTCATAGTAAAGTGCATGCAAAATAATTGTGAAACTGACTATTTTCATTTAAACCATATATAGTTTTATTTTTAATTTATCGCATTTAATTAATATATAGTTAAATATATCATACTACAATTAAATAAAAAGCAATATAATATCAAGTATATTTTATCCGAAAATTAGAATTCTTGACAGTCCATTATGTATATCATATTATGTTATATATATTATACATAGGTACATTTCCGTTAATGCGTGATCATTTATCATTATATCCTCTTAAAAATTTAAAATGCTTCCTATATTTTTCTTAATTTTTAACTATTATGAAACTCCTAAAAGAGAATGAATTTTGTAGTATTTTAAGATTTGTAATAATTTTATTTTTTACTAGGTTATTTGGGACAAATATTTAATTTTTACAACTTAATAGTTTTCTTACACAATCAAAAAAGTAAGTCTATATATTTATATACATAATATATACTATACATATTTAAAACAATAATTAGATTTTAGGATGTACGTAAACAAAACTTCCACTTATTTGTTTAAAAAAAAGGGATATTCTTGTACATCATTAAGTAGCAGTTATTTATAATTTTAACTCATCAATTATTATCTTAACTTACATTTTCAAAGCATAAGATACTCAACTCTTTCTAAATTTATACAAAAATCAAAAAAACGGTATCATATGATATTTAATAATAATGTGCATTTATTTTGACCTTTTTTACTAAGTAACAATAAAAAATAAAATATTATGCTCGATATACTTATAACTGTTTCATAGTTGTACGTATAAAATCTATTCTTATTACTTTTGTACACCATATCAGATATAGACGTTATTATAGTTATGACTATTACAAATAATAACTATATTGGTTATCAAAACCATAGTATATACTTGTAAGTATGATTTGATAGTCGATTGTCTCGAAGATTTTGGTATAATTCATTAAGAAAACTATCCATACATTTTTTCTATATAAGGGCATCTATATTGGAGTATAGGGGAAAATCAGAGTACGAAGAAAAATGTATCAGGGTTAAAAAAAATAATGATTGATCATTGATTACGGTATATATGAAAGTGTCCACTATTTATAGGTTTAATAATTAATATACAAACCGTGACCATGGTTTTGGAAATATATTTATTAAGGAACGATAAATTCTATGATGGAATTTTGTTAATTTCTAGTGATATAATATCCTGTTTTGAAGTTTCATTAAAAAAAATAATCCGACTTTGATATTGTACTTACATTTTATATAAGTACCCCCTAAAAAGTAATTTCTCTAAAATTTCTTAATAGAACGTTTTTTCGTGATTTTGTTTATTTCCACGTTAAATGGATTTACAAATTTTGATATTGGTCAACTCAGAGATTAAGATTAATTGAACAATTAATTTTTTTCGGTTACGTTTTGTAATATTACATCAACAATGTGTAAGATATTATAAAATAATACAATGTTCAATAGTATTCGAGTGGTTTCAATTATATGCACAATGTAAAAGAATAGATCGAGATATCCAGTGTGTGACTGAAGGTGAAAAGGAACAGAAGCAGTACGATTATTATATAGTGCATATTATGGATTGATGGAAAGAGAAAGTTCGAAAAAGAGATATGAAGATCTAATACAGTGTGATATGAATTGGGCAGATATATGTAAAAATCATACAAAAATCAAGTTAAGAAGATGTCAAAACAAACAATTTTCAATGAAAAACTCATATTAGCATTTATCATTTTTAACAACTTAGAAATATTGTATAAAGATGAACCAAAAAATAAATTATAGATAATAACATTATATAGTTTTCAACATAGTTCTTTTGATATTACATTTTTTTAAGAGTTATATTTGTTTAAACATTTTAAAAAATGTATTTTTTTAATAAATTATAAAACGTGTTTAAATGCACATATTACAAAACGGCTACGTAGGGCTCTAGATAATATTGTTCTTAATTATTAATTTTTTTGTTTCATCTTTCTACGATGCTTTTAAGTAATTATAAATGAGAAATTTAGTGAAAGTTAATGAGAGAGTAATATTTTCAATACAATTTTATAAATTCATAAAAATTATATAGTTATGTAACCAATTATTATTCATTTCTAAAATGCATATAAACAATTTTCAATTGTTCGATTTTAATGTTTCTTAGAATATACTAAAAAAATGCCTATATTGATTACATTTAAATATTATGCCGTACTCACATTCTAGAGGATTAATTCAGGAGGAAGTACAGGAATAAAGTGACTGACTTCGAAAAAATATGAGAGAAGGTGAAGGAGAATTAGAAGAATGTTAAAATGTAATGTTATATGAAATTAAACATTTTATAAAATAATCATTTGTCGTGTGCTCAAAACTAGTAGGTTCGACCTCTTTATTTTCGAAAAATTTAAGAAAATATGTATTTTAAAGTAAAATATTATTGATATATATATATATATATTAAAATAAGAATCATTTTGATTCACTTCAACTCATTTCACTGTCATTTTTTGAGTTATTGAGTAAAGTACTTTTTCAAACATTTTGGGTAATTTAAATTTTCGAACATTAGCTGGTTCACAATTAATATAGGTATTGTAATAAACCGATTTTATCTCATAATCGTTTTTTCAATAAAATATGTCTTAACTTCGTTTGAAAATGAAACAATAATGGTATTAAAGTATAACACCATCCTGATCCAAGTAGGTACCAAAAGCACGATGTACCAAATTCCATCACCGTCTATTTACCTTCAGGACAGCGCGTAATTAATGATAGCAGGTTATTATAGGTCTAACCTGTCCTGAAAACGTATGCTTCATCGTTAAAAGTTCAAAACTGTATAGAATACATCACTACAATATACACATAGTAATGAACAAAAAACGTTAATTATTATTTATAAGTAAAGAACTATTTTGGTAATTTGTGTAAAACCAAAAATGATTGCATAGTTATTGTGTTAAACACTACATAATGACGTCAATATATTTGAATCCATTGAAGAAACCACCGTAAGATCACGTAGTATAAAACCATGACGTGTATTATATATCTACCATGATAATATTTGGATTTGGAATATTTGGAAAACAAACGTGCGATGTATTTAATGTAATTCGAAGATTTTTGATCCGTTTCTGTTGCGAACTCAAAAATGCAACGAATTTCCTCCGTATTCGTATACGTTTTCAATTTAAACGGGAATATCACAAATTCCACACGCCCACTTTGCGATGATCTATATCTGTACGACCTGCAGTACCGTGGTTCGCCTACAAGTGAAATATTTCCCGAGCTATTCGTTGTTTTTATAACCGTTTATAATCAGGAAACGGATATTAAACTGTCATAGTATTGGCCACACATACCGAATATTTTGAAACAGAACGTAAATTCAATATAGATAGAATCTCGACAATAATATATACATGTATAGATACGATTTCAACTATATTGTTTTCATAAAATCGTAGAATAACATCAAAAGTTCCAATTAACGGTTTTAGTTTGCACATCCTTAAAAACAGAAAAATCTCACGCCTCCTACGAATAATAAAGAACATATTGATTAAAAATGTTGTTTTAGGTACACTAAAAGCTTAAAAACTAGGTTCTGATACGGATTTGTAAAAAACCAATTACAACCACGATGTTTACACGTTATATAATGTTAAACTGGTAACCAATATCCAATATAAAAATCAATATATTTAAAAAAAACCGCTTGAAAAAACAAAACTAATGTATTGTGTTTTAGGTAATTATTTAAAAAACTATCGTAAAAAAAAACGGTTAGATTCTGAGAGAGACAATGAATGTATTGGCTTTAAAATTATGTATTTTTGTTATTTTTTTATGTCTATATACATCTTATTGAATAGAAAAGGTCGAGTGATTAATTAATAGTAAAGAGCTAATTCCATAGTTCATTATTTTTTCTAGTTGTTACACTGAAAAGACAATTTGTCAATTTTCCAAGTAGTTTTCTAAAGTGAAGAAAATCTATTTTTTTTTTTCAATGGAAATATTTTATATTTAATAAAAAGTCATCATAGTAACTTTTTTTAACATTATACTTACTGAAATTCACTCAAATTATCTTTCGGACACAATGATTTATCTTTGCTTTTAAATTTAATATAATTATAACACAATGTAATGATGCTCAAAAATCCATCATCTGTATGTAGACTACTTTTATGACATTGTATTTTTAATTTAGGAATATTATTTAATGTACTGTTTTATTAGTTCATTAGATTACTTAGTCAATATGGTAAGTTGTTAAAATATCTATCAATAATTAAATTGTAGATAAATTAAATAAATATGGTTGTATATTTACTGCAGTATTACAGAGAAAATTGTTTTTATAATAAAAACTATGCTTAAACTCTTTATAATTTCTGTACACACTAAATTTTCAACGATTTGACAGATTTGATCATTTTTTAGCCTCCAAAATTTTTTAGGAATATACTGCAATTATAATTGGTATATTTCTTAAAATATATAATTTCTAAATTTATACGTTATGGATATATTTAGTTATTTAAAGATTTTTGACAGTTTTTTTATACGTTATTATTAAACCATTTATATTTCTTACCATTTTTTGAAAACAATTTTATCCAAATAATTTATTTAGAAACATTTTTACTTTGCTAAAGTGATATAGAATATATATACCAAACAGTCGTTTTCGTTATTTTTAAGGAGCGTCTGTCGATTTTGATGAACGGAAACTGATGGTATACGTGATAGAAATTCTTGTAGTAATTAGTACGAGACTAAAATTTCAAAACAATTATTAAAAAAAAAAAAAAATACATTTGTTTTCTCTTGCAGTATCTAAACTATGTACAGCCGCAGGTTACCGAATCGGGCGATACATTATTGGTCGGCAAAATTCAATGTAAATCCATAACGCGTAATATCAGACTATATGTTTTTAAAATTTTAAAATATAACAAAATTTCCTATTACAAAATCTCTGTAATATAACAAACTCTATTCGAATACAAAAATCTATATAGATACGTTATATATATTTTATTATATAATAGATGATAACACATTATTTAATATAAGTACCTATACGTCATAATTGAAATAATTAAAATGTAAACAGGAATCTAGTGAATTTGAAGTAAACTATTTAGATGCTATTTTAATAATCTATTGTGGAATATAGATAAACCATGAATAAAATAGTTAGAATAAAATAAAATAATTTTATTTAAAATTTAGAAAAAGAACGAAAATATTTTAATACTAATCTTATCTCTCATGAATGGTATATAACATCAAAATAAGTCACAAAGCAGAGTTTCTCATTTACAAGTATTATCGAAGTTTTGTTAATATATAGATTCTTGTTTTTAATAAAACTTTATCAAATAATTTTATTTAAGACGAACGTATTCCCGATGTCAGTTTAAAGTTTATATATTTGACCTCGAATGCTACCGAAACAAAGTTTATAATGTTCTGTTGAATTGAATTTAAGTCCTTTATTTTTTACTATTTTTGTTTTGGTTTTTTGTTAACGATCGCCATTATTTAGTTTTACTTTTAATATAGAGACGAATAAGTATCCAGTCTTATTATAGTACGTCAGAGCGAGTCAGGATATTATCATGTATTTTATGGATTTAAATGCCCTAAAAAATAACCCAAAATTAATAAATTTTTGGTTTGTTATTTGCAAATAAAAAAAAAATTAAATCATTTCCAAACGAAACGAACGTTTATGATTATAATCATTAAAACGTAATCTATAATAACAGACCTTAAATTCATCATATTGTTAATAAAATGTGGAAACAAATCAAATCAGCATGAGTTAGAAGACAGAAATATTAACTTCATTCGTCCAGTAGTAATAAAATGTATAGATTATTTTTTTTTAGAATTTTAAAATTATAAATAAAAAATAAATAGTGAGAAAAATTTTTAAATTGCAATAAAATTAAATGTGCTAAAAGTTTTTGATATCAACGTACTTTTACCTAGTACACAATTTTCAGGTCTAATTATCCCTTTCAGGAATTAAAAATCTCAAAACTTATAATTTCGATAAATATCCCAAGATACGGATACAATTTTAAACATTTGATCATATTAATATAATGCTAAATGACATTTAAAGACTATTCTGAGTGATGTTTTGTGTAATTTTTATAAATAAATAAAAATAAATTATTTTCAAGAATACTTTTTTTGTTATTTCCTTATATTTAAAAATTATGTACGCCATAAATAGTAGATTTTATTTACGTTCAAGAAAAATTACCAAGAAAATTGAAAAATAATCTGTTTACAATATCAACGTGAAGCCAATTTATATCAAAAAAGTTCTTTACTTAAAAACTCCTGCACGATTTCTTCATCCCTACCAATTATATACAGACATAAAATAAAACACATCACAAAACATACAAAACTAGTAGCTTCTCCATTTCGTTCAGAATCTAAAACATAAGTTAGATATAGAGATTCGATTTTGATAAAAACGTTATATTTTAAATCATTGTTAAATTATAATTTATATATTTCTAGATGAAAGTCAAAATAAATGAAAAAATGAAATATAAAATGTTAAAAGAATGCTCCAAATATTCTTTATGTAGCACACATATTCTATATCTCGGATAGCATCGTGAGTTAGGTATTTCAAAAAATGGTTCAAATGCATTTAAATCCTTTTTATCAACAAGGTTTTAATGGCTGATGTGCTGAGTTGTTTTTATCACTTCCAATGGCACTACCGACCCTTACGTTAATTTAGTTATATAATATTATATTATAAATATTGTTTTTGAATAATAATCTATTGATCAATTTCATTTTCGATTATTGTATATTCTACTGTATATGTGTGCAAAAATAATTATATTATCGTGATAATGTACCTATATAATGCGTGTTTAATAATATTGCACTAAAATTTTTTAAACAAATATTTATAAATTGTGATCAATTTGTTTATTTTTTAATTTTTTAATTTCTGTTATTTTAATATTTTTTCTATATACTTGTATATATATAATAAATATACTAATGTCACCACAAAAATTTCAAATCATAAAATTTTACCCTTTTTATCGTATATACTTATGACTTATAAAATTAGGGTAAAATCGTGTACTAATTTGCTTGGTACAATTCGTTTTTTTATATATTCAATGTGTAAATTTTAGATGAACGATAAGACTATAATATCACAATATTTATATACATTTAAAAACTAAAATACGTTAATTTTGTACTCATATCATCCTTCGAATTACCAGTTAATTATTTTATTATGCCCATAATTTTATAACGTTAAAAATACATTTAGACAAAGATCAAATAAAATAAATATATTCTATAATAGGTACGAAAAAAAAGGACAATGTATTGTGTAAGAAAAATAAAATCTATTTCGTGATATTTAAAAAACAGAAAATCAATAGGAAATTTGCAACCTTTTATCTACTGCAAGTAAGGGATATTGAGGGAAATATTTGTAACTACATATTTAGGGAATATCTACATACAAATTTAATATCCTCTATATCAATTTTGATTTTTTTCATTATATATAGGTACCACTCGAACACATGATATCTTTATAACTTTTTGTAAATCACTTTACTTCAAGATCTTCGATCAAATGATCCACTTTCTTTTATTTAAAAAAAACAATCCAAGTTAAAAAGTGAAAAATCCTTAAAAAAATGTTTTTCAAATAATGATTTTTTGCATTGAAGTAATGACTTTATGCATTATATTAAAAAGTCTTCAGAAGAAAACTTTTTCAAATAAATAAACTATGAAGTCTTGTTCGCCAATAAACATAAATGATACAGCTATTTTTTCAAGAGTTTATTTAAGAATCATGAAATATGCTCAATTTCTAGTATAAATACTATATATATATATGTTCATAAGGTACAATTCCAAATAAAATAAATATGTTGTCAAATAAAACTTAATTTAGTAACACTATTTGAATAGTGAAGATATTATTTAAATGAGACCGACTTATACATAACTTCAACGAACGTGCAACATGACTGTTATTGACCTTAATCAACCTAAAATACTATATAATTTTCCAGTATAAGGTAACTATTATCTTATATTTTTCTTATATATAATTTTTTTTTCCTGATCTAGATCATTTTCGATAAATCTTATAAATAATACAAAAAGAATCAATATCCCCAATATCCCCAAAAAATATTATGTAAGGTATAATAAATTATAGACATTTTTAAATGTTTAGATTTACAAGCCTAAGTTTACTATTTTTTTTTACAAACAAATTTCAAAATCTATAATATTTCTGATAGATAACTTTCTAAGTAAATATCTATTTAATTCCATTTACAGATGCATAATATTCGTATTGCAAAGTCTAACTTTGTTCTTTTCTTGTATTATCACAAAGAAAAATATATTTAATCGCACCATGGAATTCAAAATAAATATATAATAATATTCTAAGACACATATTTTGACTTATAAAATATAAAAATGTACATTACGCTAAAAAAGGAAAAATATTTTGTGGAAGTTTTTTGTGATCCTAAAATCGGGATAAATTTTTTATGATTAACAGGTAATTGTAATATAATTACAATATACTCATAATTGTATAGGTACTTATTAGTATAAAATATTTTAAAGACTTGTATTATGCATAGTTATCTATAAAAACTATACATAATTAGTACCTTTTTTTCTTTGTATATTATATATTATATCTAGTTTCATTTTCCTTATAAAATGTTGTAAATTATTAAGACGTTAATTCATCATTTTTTGTTAGGCTTTAATGTATATATAAAAAATTTTATATTTTCTTATTAAATAGTAGTATTTAATCGTTAAACTTATAATATAAATATAATTGTTATTATTTGTTGTACTTTCATCGATGGTAATTGAGACTAAACTAATTTAATAACTTAAAAATAACTTGACTATTTAAATAAGTAGAACTTAAATTAAAATGTAAATAATCACCCGCCTCCATATTAATTATTATATTAATTTAATGATAAATATAAATATTATTTTGAACACTTGAAATAAATTGATAAAATTCGTGCTATAATAATATTATAATTATTACACAAGTGATCGGGCTTATGAACGTCCAGTATTTTGTATAGGTATATTTGTTCCTTCTGCAGTAGTTTTAGAAAGAAGTTTTCTAAAAAAAAAAGTGAATATGATTTATAGTAGTTATATGTGATGCAGCTAAACTGTTTAAAGTTAACACCATCAGTCCAAAAGTTTCATTTACACGTGTACCTAATTATTATATGCAATTAAATTTTTTTACTTATTAGCTTGAAATTTTCTGTTTTTACAATGAAACATTCTCTAAATAATATGTATATATATATATAGACTATATATGTGTACATAATATTTAGATATTGGAAGTACAAGAGAACTTTGAAAAATACGTTTGAATGTGCATTACTTTTTATAAAAGGATGAAAACAAAATTTAAAAAAAAAAACGATCAATTATATACTTATTGGAGCAGTCGATAAATCGTTTAACTTTAAAAAAAAAAAAGTTAATGTAATAATGTACATAAGAAATTAAAAAAATAAAATAAAACAATTCTTCAAACGATAAAGAAAAGTTGAGAAATATTATAACTTCTACAGTTTTCAAAAATAATAATATAATCCCTTACGTGTTATATACTGTATCGACGTAGGTATATATTATAATATAGAAACTTCAGTTTTGCTAGAAGATTTTTGGGGATAGAACTTTCCAAAAAATAACTTTTCAGATTTAAAATTGTATACTATATACAAATATTTAATACACAAGATCCATAAGTATAATAAATTACATATTTTGATATAAAGTTTTCTTTTTTGATATTCTAATAGTATACATTATCCGTCTTACATAAACAGGGCGCTCATATAAAATAATCTTGGTGGACATATATTTTTAAAAAAATACGTAAAAAATTAATGTGTCAGTATTTATAGTATATTTTTATATAATATTAAAAAGTATAAAAATATATTTCCAGAAATGTATTAATTTTAATCTATAAATATGGTGTACGCATATTTTAAGGTGGAGTTGAGTAGAAAACTAGTTATTTCATGTACGATAACTTTAAAAAAAATACGATTTATAAAGCATGGGCGCATTTTATACCATTTTAACTTTATTTTGAGTTGAGTATACTTATACTGATGATTCTCTCTGATTAGGACTCAACATGTATCGATAATTATAATATTTCGTTATCTAAGAATGAAAAGGTTCTAAATCAATATTTTCTAAAAATCGCTTTTTTTTACATAGAGCGATTTTTATATTTTTTTCTGCATCTATTAATCTTAGAATTTCTTTATCTAATAATTATTAATAATTACTGATAAAGATACAAAATACATTAAAGTTCTAACTTAAGCAAAATTAATAGCAATTTTTTACTTTAAAACGTTCTCCCGAACAATTCGTTATTTTTACAAAAAACCTTTTCATTCTCATGTGACGATTTCTAATAGTTATTATAATTGATGAACGATTATATAACCATAGTAAACTTAACAGAAAACAATACATATAATAAAATAATATAGTGTTTATAAATTAGATAAACGTTAATAAAGTAAATAGACATTACTTATTGGATTAGCATAAATGATTGTAATTTTGCTAAAACAGTAAATAATTTTCTCGTCAATTAATATTGTCGTTTTATATATTCGTTATATATTATATAATATTATCGTTAATATTGTCTGCCTACCATGTTTACGTTACGTTTCAAACTTCTGATCGAATATTATAAACTAACACTATAAAAATAAATTAATAATGCAAAGACACGCAAATTCACAATGTGTTCAAAATCTCATATCTGTCACGATACGTATATACGGAATTACACAAATAAGCAGAGGTTTGGGTGTCTGTTTGTCTAAAATCATTATCAAACAATAGCAATTTGACAAAATAGTTGTGGAATGATATGGGAAAGAAACGATGGCGTTTGTAATTGACATGGGTTAATAACACACAATAGTGCTATAACACTGCCTATGTTTGTGTGTAAAGTAAATGGGTGACTTTGGATGTTGAAAATAACAGCTGTTAACAAATTTTAACATACAAAGATATTGTACTGTAATCGCTATAATCAGTGATTTGAAGATGGTTGCATTAATTAATGCATAGAAATATATATAATATATAGCGGAATTAACGTTACTAACTTCAGGGCCCGTACTTAGTTTTACGTTCGATGATAACTTCAAGGCCGGTCCTCAGTTTTTGTGAACAAACTGTTATCATCTTAAGTGACATTTCTATAATGTTCTATGGTCAATAACAAATTTTTCATGAATCATTATGAAGTAAAAATAATACCAAAATACACAAGCTCATTTACATGAGCGATAAGTAATTTGAAAGTCATATTTGTCATAAATTATTCTTAAAAAACAGCAATTTTACGAGACGCTCGAAGATTTATATGGAAGGATAGCCGTTTAGTGTAAGATGTATCGAATGTCATTTAAAAAAAAAAATTAATACACCTGTGTCTATAAATGAAAATTTAGAGATCGATTTCTGATAGATCTGATATTCAAATAGCTTCTCACCCATTTGAGTTCTCGTGTGTCTCGTCAAGTTTTCTTAGAGTAGTTATTTGACATAATTTTTTTATTTGTCAGTGATAGCTGAAAAGCCGATTTCTCGTTTTTTTTTAATAATTCTCTAATTATTGTTATTTGACGAAACACTTACGGATTCACATGGAATTGTAATCATTTGAATGTTAAAGCGTTCATAAATATTCTTGGAAAAGCTGCAAACAGATGGTAAAGAACTGTTTAAATGTCACATTTGTCATTAATCATTTTTTCATATATTGAAAAATTGATGCAATATTTAATGTCTTATACAGGAAAAAATGTATTAAAAAAAGTTTAAAATAATATATTGAAAATCCGTTTAAAATTTCTACGTCTGCCTCTAATTATTTTCTGGATAGTATGATCTTAAGATACACGTGAATAATAATAATTTAACGGTTATATGATGTTTTCCATAATTTGGTATAATATATAACAAAATGTGAATTTATTAGGGAAAATTTTGTAGGGCAGCCGATAAAATATAGAAAATTTATAGGAGACTCATTAAAATGTAATAATTTCAAGTAAAACGCCTTAAAATATCTTGTTCAAATAAAATTAATTTATTTCATATAAAATTAGTTTTATGTGTAGAATAATGAATGGTTCTTGTAAACAATTGTTTTATGCCAAGTCATTTACAACCGCGCGTTTTGTTATAATAAAGGTACGTATCACTCTTTTTAAATTTCTTTATTGTAGGCGATCACGGATTACAGATTGAGGACTTTAAAAGCAGGAGTGCTGAGATTTTATTTTATTTAAAATCATATTTTAAGTGATAGAACATATATTCTGTGCTAATTTGTCCAATAAGAATCAAAATTCACAATTTAAGATAACGCGCAGTTACTGTAATCTCTTATGCGATGGCCTGACGGGTGCCAGAGATCATTAATCGTAAAACTATAAATCGTTCCTATGACCATGCACGGACATTTTTTTTCACAACTAGTAGCCGAATATACGATCATGTACGGTACTTTATTTTTAGGTTAGTGACGCTTCTGTGTTTTTTTGTCGTTATAAGTTCTGAAGCAGAAGTAAAAATAATATATAGAAATATAATTTATTGTATAATATAAAAGAATATTTAGTATAAACAGTAGGGACCTTTTTATAATAATAACATAAAATCGTTATGCAATTATAATGATATTCAAAGCTAAAATCACTATATTATGTAATATTAACGGTTGTCGGTTAAAACTATTAAACAGAATTTTAAATAGTATATCTACTTCTATAGTGGGTATCCAGAATTTTATTCAGATTATTTTAAGGAAGGTAGTTGTATCTAATTTGGCTGTCGGGTAAACTTAACAACTTTAAGTGGACATAAATATTTTTATTTATTGACCCAGAAGTGTACATTTCGACAATATTGCTTTATATATGGCCACGAACTCTTACGACCAACTTAGATCTTAGGATTTTCTTTAGTAAGCGCAAACAATTTTTTATATTATTTGTGGAGTTTATTAATTTGTCATGAAATCGCCAAAATCTCTCCATATTTCACACCGCTGGTACCCTGTAGACCGTAACAACGATAATCCCAGATTCTCAATCAATGATTTATCTCTTGTGGGTACGAAGACACTTTCCGACCACTCGTGCTATATACAACCTTCCGATCGGACGTTTGAAATTCTCGATCGTTTATAGATAAATATACATTTTGTTTCCATTAGACCAATAAAAATGGTAAGCGGGAAATTTTTTAACAGTTTATTCTATGGGTAAAACACAGAATTGTTTATTTAATTTTAAATTAAGGTTATATTGTTTTGATATTAAATTGATCACCAGTTTATCTTTATAACTTTCATAGCATTAAAACTAATATTTACATAGAAATAAAATTATATCACGTAAATACATTATGATATAAAGACCCAGTCTAAAATATAAGTTTTTGTAGTGAAGAATAGTTAAAATTAAAAAAAATAAATAAAAAAAGTTTATAAAAGGCTCGTGCTGTATCCTACTTGATAAATGTATTTATTTGTAATTCAACAATCGTCAATATATTTATATAGATTAATTGACGATAACAATATTTCAAATTTTGATTTATTCGACACAAGGTTTTTCATTTTAATACATTAAAAAAATTCAATAATTCATTAAAACAAACAAAAAGTGTTATATAGATTTTATGTAATGATTTAGTTTTTCTGCACTCCTATACAAATTGAAAAATAGAATTGGATACTTGCATCTTGCAGAGTTATTATAATATATAATTTTGTATTAATGGAATTTTCGTATTGAATACCTGCTACCGCTCCCTTGATTTTAACCTATATTTTTCATCTTAACTATATCATATGCCTCTCTCTCTCTACATTTTCAAACCATAATAGTTATATATGTCACTAAAAATGTTTTCATTTTATTATAATATTATAATCATTTTTAACTTCAAGATTATCATTTCCATTACTTCGATTTCATTTTAATATTATATATTAATATCAAACACTCAGTTTCATACTATATCTCTAGCCTCACTACAATGTTATGAAAACAATTACTTTTTTCCTAAATGAAATATTAAAGTTATATAACATACTTATCGTCACATTCCACTATTTTCTTACATACTCGAACTCCTAAATTTACTTTATAAATTAACCTTTATGTCTTACTCCATTTCTTCCACTATTATTTCAAAATATTAGATCTAAATATTCTGTTTTATATCTGATATAGATAACCATCTTGACATTTTCCATTTCTATTAATTCTATTTATTTTTAAATATTTTCCATCTTAGAAATATTATCTACGATATCAAATTTATATTTTATGATAATATTTTATTCTATTTCAAATAAAAACAAATATGTGATATTATTATGATGTATCGATGGCCTGGTATGCTGATGTAATTTTCCAAACCCCAATAAAATTTAGCCCGAATTATACATTGACAGTATTTCGACCATTACCGCGATCAGAGGTGAACTATATTATACTCTTCTGAGGTGACAAAGTGTGAATTCACTTATGACTATATCGGTATAAAATATGAATAATACACTCTGGCTTACATTATGTTGTCAAGTGTTTTTTAGGTTAATTTATTGTTCTATAAAGTGGGTATTGATGGTACTAAATAACTCAAAATGATTTACGTCTAATGTCTATGTAATAAAATTTTAAGATTTAATACATAAAAATAAATATGAGAAAATATTATATTAATGTTATTGCCCATCATGGATCGTGAAAATAACTATTTTGCCAAACATCAAACTTCAAATATTTGTAAGAAAATATACTATAAAAAATAAAAAAATTACTATATTTATATCAAAAATAGTAAAAGTGAAATTGGAATCACATCAACAAATAATCCATGAAAATGTTAATTTCCTATAAAGATATTTCTATAAACACGATAATATGACTAACATCGATTTCGTAAATACTGCAGATATTGTGCTACACATTTCAGAGTATTTTCTTCACTCTTTCTGTAGTATAGCTTTAAACAATTATTTTTTTTAAAATATAAAGGGCGATTAAAAAAATATATATATATAAATATATATATTTTCTATTAGATAAATTGTCATATGTTGTATAATATTTTTCTTAATTTTCGGCTTTTTTTCTATTGTTGATGTTGATGATAATTAATTATTTATCGATTGCATGATAGTCAAAAATATTATTTTGAGAGATATATTGAGTTCTACATCCCTCTCATGAGATTTCCTTTATAATTTTTTCCCTTAGGTCTGAAACCGATGTTCATTAATATACTACACGTTAGATTGCTTATTTTGGGATATTGTAAATAAAATCCAAAAAATAAATAATATTTTTAGAAGTGACTAAATTGTTATACCTCCCTTAGTGTTTTTTGGTATGTTGAATGTTAAAAAAAAAAAAATTAAAATTTATTTGATGTGGTAAACGATACAGAAAAAAGTAAAAATAAATAAACATAGAATTTAGGAATAATAAAATCGTAAATTATATTGTTCCAAATTTATAAAGAGTATAATAAATAAAATTATATTTTACTACCTAGTATAAATAATATATGGACATAATCCAACAATAAAATCATCAATCTATATTAATCAATATTTATTAATTTTATTATTGTTATTTAAACTCTCAACTGTAAATCTATAAAACAAGGATGAATATATCGGTTTTTATACAGTCGTGTTAACTAAATCACACTATTGGGTAAAACAAAAGGTATTCAAATAAAGTAGAATTAATAGGACTATCCTCTATATAGCTATACAGGTGAACCATATTAATACATACAAAATATCATTTAATCAAAGCATAGGTAATTTACTTTATTCTTTAAACTAGTTTAAGTCAAGTTATTCAGAAATAATTTGTAATAATTAAGTTGTGTTTAATTTTTGTAAAAAAAAAAGCAATTGAGTTAAATTCAAAGTCTGTTATAAATAATTATCTTAAATTAAGTCATGAGATAAAGTTAATTTTGTTTCTTTCACAACTTATTTATACACTATATACTTATATATATTTATGTTACTGGCATGTTGATGATTTAGGAAATTACGTTAATTCTTAATTTGATTTGGCATTGTTGTAAATCTTATCATTTTTAGAAAATTTGCATATTGTTTCAACAGAGTCGACCATAGGTTAAACTTCCAACATCAATCTTAGTTTTTTAAAATATGAGATATTGTTTATTTTAAAACATTTTATAACCATATTCTGATACAATGGTGTTAATATTTAATTTGTATTTGACCAGTTTTTAATTTTATTATTTTGTAAATTTAAAGATATCGTTTATTACTAACATAGGTTGTATAATATTATTATTATTAATTATTACCTATATTTTTTAAGCTTATTGTGATACCATTATTTGTACAATCTTATCTAGTCAAATTCCCAATGCAATTTGGAATATATGATTTTATTTTATTTTTTAAAGTAGTATATAAAATATAGATACAGCGTACACACAGAATATAAATGAATGTGCATTATTTGAAATTTAATAGTTTATATAGAATAGGTATAGTTGTAAAGTGCAGTTAAATAAAATGGATCTAAACGAAATGTTTATATTAAAATAAAATACAAAATAAATAGAAGTGCTTGCCAGGCAGCGTCTAGAATTTACAATTCGAAATGCCATCAAAGTCTCGCATGTGAAAATAAAAATAATATCATTAAAATAATAAAAATAAAAATTAATATTATTAAATTTTTGAATTTGTTTTATTTTATCTCATTACCTACAAATTTTAGAAATTAACAAAAATATCTAGACAATCACGTTAATGCCTAACCAAAGTATGCATTATTGTCTGATTATCAAAATTCCCTGTAAAATATATATAAACATATTTTGCTGGAATAATTATTTATTGAATTTCAGTAATAAGGTTTTTCATTATACCTATAGGTAGATGAAATATTGATAATAAATCACTAAATAAATCAATTTGTATTGGATAGTAATAGAATAAAATATTATTGTCACCAAAAGTAAAACAAAACTGAAACAAAAAATTATCTAAAGAATAAATGTATATAAAATAATTTCTCTGAATTAATTATTAACTTTATTAAAAACAACCGAATAATTTAAAAATAATTTACTAAGCTTAATTGAAGTTTTAACTCATGGAATATTGTTACAATCTTGGTACAATACTTTTATATTAATATTGAACATCTGTTCTCTATATTCTCAAGAATAGAAAAAGGATAAAATTAATTGGGTAACATTTTTTTAAATTGTAAAGAATTAAAAATGAATTCATTAATGACCTAACTATAGTTTAAATTAAAAGGTTAGCTCATACATAAGAATTTCATCAGGTTAGCCTATTATCAAAGAATTAATGATTTATCTATGTATATTTGTATATATTTTATACATAAAATAATTTATTATTTTTTAATAACATAATAAAAGTTAATTACAGATAACAATGGATATATCAAATAATTTGTTAAACAATACGTTTAATTTTTCAGTGTATTTTTACCAAATAAAATATTGATCAAAAATTAAACAATAATTTTTTTTTAACATACCTACATCAAACGAAGATAAGTTAACTACGTACTTATTAAGTTACTTTTTTTAATTACATAATTTGATCAACAATAGGTATACATTAAAGTAACTATGGTTAAGTTAAAAGTTAAAAATAATATTACTTCAACTTATTAACTAGCTTATGTCTAACATTGGTATTTTTATCATAATATGCGATCTTAAGGTACGTTTTCCTAGCTGCGTCCAGACGCGGCGTCCGGACGCGGCGTCTGGACGCGGTGTACGGACGCCCATGTATGACTGTTTTCCTAGACGCGTCAGACGCATTCGAATTTCAAGAAAATAAAAATTGTTACGTGGAAAAATATTTAATTAAGTTTATCATTTTTTGAA
>JAIPRL010003685.1:0-44624 GCA_025469235.1 Pemphigus obesinymphae | reverse complement strand
TGGAGTTACTAGAGAGGATAAAATAAGGAATGAGTATATCAGAGGTAGTATAGGGGTAGCTTCGATAGTAGACAAAATGAGAGAGAATAGATTAAGATGGCTTGGGCATGTATTAAGGAGGGAAGAGACTGAGGCAGTAAGATTAGTAAGGGAAATTCATGTTGTTGGTAAGAGGTGTAGAGGAAGACCAAAAAAGAGATGGGGGGGATGTGATGTCAAGTGATATGAGGAAGGTGGGAGTAAGTGAAGAAAATGCGTGAGATAGAGTTAAGTGGAAGTGTAGGAGTAGAGTGGCCGACCCCAAATAGTTGGAAGAGAAGGTGAAAGAGAAGAAGAAGAAGAATTAACAAGTTGAAATTAATTTTTATTACATTACATGTTAAATTTTACACCTATTTAATTTAACTAATTTGTAAAAACTTACATTAGAAATTTCCAGGCTTAACTTATCTTCTTAGGAACCATTATAATGCATACAATTTTCAACAGTGTCGATTCCTATTTCATATATATTCATTTATTTTATGTTAAAGGTTGCCATTATCAATAATTTATTTTCTATGTTTTAAAAAAATATTTAAATATCGATGAATACATTAAGTTAATTCATATTTTTATTTACAATTAAAAATTTTAATTGTTGGGTATAACTCCTTATGTGTGCGAGTATATGTTGTTGATTTAATTATGTTTTATCATTGTAAAAATCTGTGCACTGAAATTGTTGTTATTTTTATTTTATTATCTAGTTAATTTTATTTAAATAATAATTTAAAATAAAATAAAAACATAATATTAATACTTTATATAATATTATTTTTTTAACTAACGATATTTATATATTATGATTATAACTTTTTTTTAATGTTAATCTAGACACTGTAAGAAGTAAAATTGCTTGTAAGTAATTTTTCCCAAATAATTTATATTTGATCAAATATAAAATAATATATAAATATTATTTTTATTTATTTCTTCTTCAAGTATATTAAGTGAAAACTTTTTTTAATATGAATTGTTATATGAATTTTTGACGACATTATGAATTATATCATATGAATCACTTATTTGTCCTACATAAAAATATATATAACAATCTCTCATTAGATTAAATTGAACCATTACCGTATTGTGTTTAATGAAATCTAAAATGTAAAGGTTCTTCGTACAGTGATTTGTATACGGCGATGAAAATTTAGGGATAAATGGAATCCAAGATGTTTGGAAAGGAAAACGGTTTTGGAGGATTTCCATCGAGGAAGTAAAATATGTGGGTTATAGGAGTATGTCAACTAGAAATAGCAAGAATATGGCAGCAATTATTATACATTTTACATTTATGTCTTAACTAGTAATTACCGAGTGACTATTAATCATATATACTATAGATCGTATACTAAATCATATTTTGGTAGTATGGAAAATTCGATTGCCAAATAAAAATATTACAATGTTACAATGGAAATTTTCTACGTCATCGAAATATGCGTCAGAATTACTTATTTTTAGATTTATAGTATATGATATCAATGGTAGTAAGTACAATTTCTAATATGTATAGATACATAAGTTAGAAGTTATATTATTTTATTTCTACTCAATCTTCTAATATGTAGTCTATATATATATATATATATATATATAGTAAAGTCGTGTTAGTTACACTATTTATAAATCAAGAACGGCTGAACCGATTTGGCTGAAAATTAGTGGGCAGGTAGCTTAGAACCAGGAGACGGATATTTTTTATCATGAATAAAAAATAAACATATATAAATATATAAATAAAAATCTTTTCATGATAAAAAGTATCCTATGTTTGTCTCCTGGTTCTAAGCTACTCCCTCCCCATCCTTATCCAGATGTTCGTTCTACTGATGCTCTTGGTCGTATGTGTACAATTCATCCAAAGAATAATGAATACTTCTATTTACGGTTGTTGCTGGTAAATGTGCGTGGGCCTACGTCATTTGAGTAACTACGGACTGTTAATGGTACAATATTCCCAACATATCGTGCAGCATGTGAATAACTCAATTTACTAGAAAACGATACCCATTGGGATACGAAAATCGTTGAAGCAATTATCTCTGCATCTCCAAGTTAGATACGCACATTATTTGCTATCATCATTTCGACATGCTTTCATCAAACCCATCTAACCTGTAACATAAATACAAGGATAATATTTCAGAAGACATTTTACATCAAATTTGTGTCAGTTCAAGAAATCTTGATCTTTGATCTTGAGATGAATGAAGAAATACATAATCGGGCTTTGCTGTTGATCGAAGACATGTGTTACCTCATTTGCGGTAGTTTATTAGTCAGGTTAGGAATATCAGCACCAAATTGTGAAATAAATGACTCATTTAATTGAGAATTGGAACGGGAACGTGAGTATGATCATCAGGAATTAGATTTAGTAGTTCAAACGTATGTACCCCTGTTGAATCCCCAACAAAAGGAAGTTTATGATACATTAATGAAGGAAATCGATGATGGAAATGGTGGTTTATATTTCCTGGATGCCTCTGGTGGAACTGGAAAGACATTCCTCATGTCAGTAGATTTAGCCACTGTTCATGCGAGATCCAATATTGCGGTTGCAGTTGCTTCTTCTGGAATAGCAGCCACATTGTTAAAAGGATGCCGTACGGCTCATTCAGCATTAAAATTACCGTTAAATCTTCAAACTATTGAAGAACCAACATGTAATATTGCAAAACACTCCGCAATGGCTAAATTTTTATCAGCATCGAAAATCATCATCTGAGACGAATACACAATGACTCAATACTAAATTTTAATATCTTAAAACATAAAATTTATAATTTTTATAAGTAGCCAAAAATTTGAATTATTTCTTTTAAAAACGATTAGTCGTATCAGTTAATAGGTATTAAAATACACATACACTAAAATGTATGTTATTTAAATGAATGTATTCGATTTATAATAACACAGTTATTGAAGTTTTGTTTCAACATGTATCTACAAAATTTACAGACGATACATGTATTGGTAAGTAAATGAAATATATTTTAAATATATACATTGTATTCATAAATAAATCATAGAAATTTTTATAGTTAAAACTATAATAAATAGTTATAATAAGGTTTACTTTAAAATATTTTTCGATACTTTACACTGCGGTACAGAATTATTCTAAAACGGAATTAAATTGTAACTGTGGTTTATTATAAAGTAAGTATTATGAAATTAACGTAAATTAATTTTTCCGTCTTATCAGTTATTCATTCAACCATTTAGAAAACAGACTTAGTACATATAATTGTTATTTTTAAAACAGCGAATCTGCTTATTTATCTTTGAGGTATATAATATGTGTAAACCAAAATAAAAGAAATAGTAGATATATGTCAAATAAAGCGGCTTGTGGTGTCGGCTATTTTATATATTTATTTTAATTCTTGTATTGACTTAAAATATTCTCTGGAATTTTTATGACGGAAATATCTTTTTCCATTAGAATTAAAATTGTTTTATCATAATATTTACACATTTTTTGTTAAAATTGTAACAGGACAGAACCACATAATATATGTGTAAATGACCCATAAAAAATGGTTCTTTTTAAGACTAATAACTCACAGTAACTAGTAAGTACTATTGCCCATAAAAAAAAGACAAAAGAAGCAACTTCCCATACACGTCGGTATCCGCGAACGACCGACATGAAAGTAGCAAAAACGATCGAACACGGAGACTCGAAGCGAAGAACATACGAATCGTCTGCATCAGCAGACCGG
Organism: Pemphigus obesinymphae; assembly: GCA_025469235.1. Classification (NCBI taxonomy): domain Eukaryota; kingdom Metazoa; phylum Arthropoda; class Insecta; order Hemiptera; family Aphididae; genus Pemphigus; species Pemphigus obesinymphae. The sequence continues at coordinate 40,848 of JAIPRL010003685.1, read as the reverse complement.
TAATGAGGTGTGAGTGCATACACAGTACGTAATGGACGGAATTCCGACGCCATAGCCAAACACCAAACACCCTGACTACGTGATGCGAGTGCGTGTGCAATATGCGACGGATAGTATCACAAAGCCACTGCCACCACGTGTACTCAGAGCAAGTGTGATGAGACTAATAATCATAAAACCTGATATGCACCCGAAAACTCGATGAATCAATCCGGTACCTATTCTGAAAAATTCGGGCTTCCACAGGCTCTAGAACTAGGGAATGTGTTAGGGAAAAACCTCTGTCTACTGTATAGTGTAGTAAACGACTTAAGTACCGACACATTTTAATCGGAAATTAACCACAATTATCGTTCAGTGCAGCCGACCAGATAACACGCCTGCCTTTTTTACTTGTCTCCACTGCACCACCTCGACCAAGTCGAATCTACACTCTCCGGGTGACAACGATCTGTCTGTACGACGTTAAACTATAGACGGTGATTGTCAATCCTTCAAATACCCTGAAACCTTCGTTTACATAACCAGCCTCTGGCGTTTGTGACTAAAATAGTACAACCATAGAAAGACTCACTATGGACAGTTTTGTGCGTCTTCCAACCGGCATGCTCCAGCGCATCCAAACCACACTATACCCATGATCCAGTCACAGTTGGTAAACGAGCTCCCCTCCCCGCTCATTATGTGTGGCAACAAAAAAAAACAATAAAAGGAAAATGGGCCTACCCTCATCTCCTTCGGCCAAAGTCAAAAGATATATTTCGATTATCCAGGACGACCAAAACCCTGGACTAAAATAAGCAACTCTGCCTGAAAACAGATCCGTCTCCGAAATCTCCCGCAAATTTTCCGTATCAGCTCTAGCTCATCTTCGTCTCTTACTTCGTCTACCATTACCAAATTTATGGAAATGAATATAGAAACCTACCTTAATGACCCTTCAAACATCAAAAATCAAACTCTTTATTCAACACCACAAACTAATGCAATAAAAGCTACTTCTCAAATTATAATGAACACAGTCAGCATGTGAAATATAGCACCGAAAATATTCAACCTATTTTCCACTTTTCCTGATACACTAAAAGCAAAGATACCAACTGGTATTAAGGTTTTCATCTAAGCTACGTCCATCGATCTCTTCAGAGCATCTCAAAGATTTCTCCATGAAAACAACATCATCTTTTATACCTTTAGCCTCCCTGAGAATCGTACCTTAACAGTCGTATTCTGAGGAATTTCCTCAGACATAACCGAAGTAGAGATTAAACTTGACATCGAAAACCGTGGTTTTGAACTCACACTCATCAGACAATTCGGAACAAAAGACTAGCCTATGCCAATCTATATGATTAATCAGTTTCTTCTTCTGCTACGTAAGTAGTACATTCTACATTTAAATTAAAGTTAAACCATAAATCAAATTTGGCTCGATCACAGTGCTACCTGTGACAACGATTTAGCTATGGTTGTTATATATGCTTTCACTTCCTTAGATGTATGAAATGCAGTGATCGACATGTAGCTAAATAATGCACCAAGAACCCAACTCAATCGCTCTCTTGCTATAGCTGCGGTGGTGACCACACAGTGAGTTACAGGGATTTTCCTTATTATATGCATGTTCTTGAAACAACTATCACCCTACAGACAAATTCAAATCCCACCACTTTTCATCAATACAATAACAAGATCTACCCAACATCATATTCCCTCCAATCAAAAAGCTACGACAATGCAGTCTCAAACCATACCATCACCGGTCAACTTTCTACATTAACTTCACCCAACCAAAAATCATTCAGTCTAGTATAAGTTCTTTCACAAGTACTCATAAATCTTATACATCCCATTCAACAGCTGAAAACTCTAAAGACATTGCAATTTCAATAACCAGCTCCTTCATATCTGACCTCACTGAAAATGACTTTTTCGAAATGCTAATTTTATTCAATATAAAAAGTTAGAACTCTAAGTCCTTGCAAATAAATTAAACTTAGACAAAAAATCTTATTGTTGAAACAAAAATGAATCCATAATAAACTTACCAATAGGCAGCAATTGGTTTATTGTAGCAGGCGATCTGAACTCCAAATACCATAATGGCAACTCCAAATGGCATAGTCGCTGCACAAATTCAGTCGGACACATTCTGTACAACTACGCGCAAAATTGAGACTACTCCAGAAACCCTCATCTATCATTTTTTAACGCCCGAAAATAAACCGGACGTTCTTGTTATAGCAATAACGAAACTTGCAGTTCAAACAATCCAAAACTCAAATCTCAACGCTCTTTCTTAAGATCATAACCAAATACTACTCACCATCTCGAACTCACCTATCACTTCTTATTCCCCCAAAATTAACTAACGCATAAATTGGAAGAAATTTCGATCATATTTAAACTAAAAATTCCAGAACTGTAAGCCAAAAGTCAACTCTAATCAACATATTGACGTTGCAATCTTTCAATTTACTAATCAAATTTAATCTGCTGTATCTAACTCTATATACAAAGCGACTCTTCTCCAAGTATATCGCGATATTCCTCCATAGATATCTGACGAAATCACAGCAAACACTGCCAACGACACCTGTGGTAAATTACGCATGACCCGACCGTCAAAAGACGCATAAACAATAAAACTGCCTATATGAAAACACTACTTCAAACTCACAGACGAAATGACTGGGGCAAGTTCTTAGACACTTTATATCCTTCAGATAACTTAATGAACAAATTGAACCATAACCTACTCTACAAAAAACAAGGAACCCAACCTTTAAACAGTTCCCCTTTGGGCTGATATTATCTTCTTCGGAAAAAACCGAAACGTTTGCTGACACTTATAAAAGCCAATTCCATATAATACCAGGCCCTCAACTACACAAAGTATATGTAATTATAAATCACGTTAGATCATCAACTCCCTCCAATATGTACTTTAATTCCTAAAGCTCTATAGCTAATTTAACGAAGCGCCTTCAAATTGGAAAGCCCTCGGCAAAGGCACTATCACGAATACTGCCTTACGCAATTTTCCAACAAAGGCCATTATCCTACTTAGACAGAATACAAATAGCCTGAACTACTTCCCCGATAAATAAAAAAAGATAATATTAATAACAATACCTAAATCGGGTAAATAATCGTAAAGGACATTATTAAAAAAAATTACTTAACATGATGAATAAAATTTATATTGCTGTATAAATGCTGAAACTTCCTAGTCTCTAACAGAATACCCTTCAAATGGTAGTCTCACATAATTAATAAAATGGTGGATATTCACGCTATACTATAGCATAAAATCTATAGCTGACTAAGAAATAGAGTGCGCATATGATGTTTGATGGTCAAGTGGATGGGTTATATAATATTTAAAGATTATAATATTGATAAATACATATACTTATATATATTGCGGGCAATGTAGAATACCGGTCAATGTGTACATTGCCTGGGCAATGTGTACCATGCATTTTTTTTTTTAACCAACTAATATATATATTTTTTTTATTATAAATTTTATTACAAGAATATTACAAACATTTTGATGAAATAACAAAAAAATTACCCAATATTATTATTTTATATTTATTATAAATTATAATTTTAGCATTAACTATTTATTTGAATGAGATTTAGAAGCATTACACTTGGAATTACATACTCTGTCTTCTTTTCAACACTTGCAATTATTTGTTGTGCAACCCTATGAAACCTATAAATAATACAACCCTATAAATACAAGTACACCGATCATATCCCTGTCCTCCTAAATTATAAAAGGATATGGCTGCTTCTCGCGATGAAATTGAATTACACGGTATGTATTCAATCTGTACAACTTTTTCTTTAAAAATCGTAAATTGGTTTCTGCTGTAGAGTTGTTACAGTATTCCTTCAGTAGTACCGATTAGACTTTCAGATTGTTTGACGACTCTTTCCTGTTTTAGTAAATTTATGTTTGTTTTTCAATTATTTGATCTTCATCATCTTCTTTTTCTACTTCATGGATCACATCATTATATTCATTGTCGTTAAAAAGGTCCTGTAATGACTCTAAGGCAACCTATAGTTCTCCTTCGGTTTTTAATTTGCAATCATATTTGCAGGAAGTAAAGAAGACCTTAAACCAATTTTAGGGGGTGTACCAAAGATCGCTTCATATAGTGAATGTTTTGTACCATAGTGGTAAAGCACGATTTTTCATTAACTGTTAGAATTATTTTAAACAATTGCTCCATTTTTTGTTTTATTATCTTAAAGTCATGTTTCAAGATATTGTGGACATCTTGGTTCGCTCTTTCAACTGAACTTTGGCTTTCAGAATGTCTTGGTTTACCGTGAACTATTTTCAAATCCTTCCACGTAGTTCAAAGTTCAGATATAATTTTATTTACGAATTCACATCAGTTGTCACTTTGTAATCTAGCGGTACTCCAAAAAGGGTAAATATATCCAATAAAACATTAGCAATTTCTTCGGTGCATTTATGTTTTAAAGGCCTAAGTGTGACAAATTTTGTCAAATGATCTTGATAAACACATATAAATTTATAATCTCCGTCTGGATGCACTTTCATATCAATAAGGTCGATTTGAAACCTCGAATTCATTTCCGAAGAAATAATTAGTTTAACCATTAATCCTTTTTTCACTGTACTTCCCTTTCTCTCATATGACTCTCAAAAATTTAAATATGACGTTATTGTTCCCCTGGTTATATTTTAAAATTTTTATTTATTTCGTATTAAATGCGATTTCTAACACCATACCCAATAGATAAATGTATTTCAAATAAAAAAAAGGTTAAATTGTGCTTAATTAATAAAAATATGCTTCATTAAAAGCATATAATTTTACACAATTATTCTGCAGTTTTTGGCATAAATAATTTTTCGTCTCCTTGTATTGTCATTATGTGATATTTCTTCATTAATTTTGTATTTATTTTCTTGTCTAGCTTCAGTTATTTTAAACAATTAATTATTTCATAATATTTAGATATACTAATAAAAGTACCATTAATATATATTTTTTTTTTTTGTGTCGTTAATTTTGTTCAATTGTTCGTAAAATTTACATTCCATTTTTAAAACATGTAGAAAGTAATGAAGTATTGTGTGGTGTACAGTACAAAAACTCGAGTGGCTTAGTCAAAAATATCAAATATTGTTTATATATTGTTGATTGATTTTATCAAAACATCTATTACTTTTATCATCTTCATATTGCCATATCCTTATGGAAGAACTATATTTCATAAATAGGCAGTACGTTAACGAAAATAAGTTTATACAGCGTGTTTCAGAAATTGTATAGTTTATTATAAAATATCTTTATTATAATAATTGTTTTAAAATATTACGAATATGATAAAATTTAATAAGACTTTGTTCACATAGGAAGATAAAAATATGATCGGTGTATTTATACACAGGGTTGCGAAACAAATAAATTTAATTGTAGAAAAGCACACAGACTAAGCTTTTCTAAGTGCCACGCTCCTAAATCTTGTGCAAATAAATAGGTAATAATACAATTACAATTATTTTTTTTCGCGTTACATAGTGTCATGTAAACATTACTCCTGTGTTTTTCGTCTATTTCTATGATAATAGTAGACAGTTTTTTACGTTTTTTGTTTTAACTGTTACATAAGAATTGTGTCTACAGGCTAGTGTTGTTTTTTAGCTGGTCCGCTCAATATTTTTTTCACATAAACAATTTATACTGGTTTTCGTATTATACACACGGCCGCCGTAACGTAAGTTATTTATATTTATTATCGGCTCTTTATTCGTCCCGGCCACGCCATCTTGTGTCGCCTGGTAATTTCCATATCAGTAAATTACGACCGGCTTTATACGCAGTATACACTTCGCGCAAAACACTTCTATATACATACAGCGTGTCACAGTGTTCCACCAACTGCTCTTAATCTCGACTTCGCCAGTTTTCTAATTAAATCAAATATGTCACTCCCTATTCCCAAACCATTGCCAATCAATACCCACTCTAGTTCTTCTGCATCTTCTTCATCTAAGACTAATACATGCAATGAAGATATCTTAAAAGCCATCCAACATATACGTCTATCTCAAGATAAACTGTTGGCAGGGCATAAATCTTTGGGAAATGAACTCAAATTGAGCATCAACACCCTTATCTCGCGTTTTGATTCTCTTACTCTCAAAATTTCTGAGCTTCATACAAAAGTTGATTTACTTGAGTCTAAAGTTCTTGTCTTGGAGTCAAATACAACATCGTTTCCCTCCACCTCGATCTAAGATGTCATTCATGAATATGTCGAGCGTGATCGGTGCAAGCTCAGTGTAATTATGTGTGGCTTACCTGAATCTACTTCAAACAATCTCCCTTCCAAAATTAATAACTATAAAATCGCTGTGCATGACATTTTTTCTGAACTCCCTGCTGACACGCAGACTAAATTTAAGCCTATTCGTCTTGGAAAACCTTATCTCGACCATTTGAAATTATCTTTGACTCCTTTAGTACTGCTTCTGCTGTTCTTTCGTCTTACCGGCTTGCAAACATATAAACTTACTACCACTAACCAGTCTTGTTCGCGACACAACTCCAACAGAACGCCAATAACTACGTACCTGTTACCTTGAGCTTGAACGTTGTGTTGCAGCGGGAGAGCAAAACCTAATCATCACTTACAGAAACGGTTCTCCATGTATAATCTCCCGCTCAAAAATTGATGCCTATGTCCGTCATCATCCTCAAGTCTAACCAATTCGTCTCACTCTTTTAACCTCAATGGATAATACCAGAATTTTCGGAGTCTTCGCCCTAAAATTTTAATTGTAATACCTTTTATTTTAATTATGAATTTAATGCTATCACGAAAACTTGGCTCTGTATAAATTTTAACTCTTCCGAACATAGTCTCTTAAATTATAATATATTCAGATATGACAGGTCCTCTTTTTCCAGCTCTTGTACTTGCAGTGGTGGCATGGTAATCGCTGTGCGCAAAGACTTTGCTTCTTCTCCCCTTATTATTCGTAATAATGTCGAGCAACTATTTGTTCGCTCCTCTCTTAATTCCTTACATTTTATCATATGCAGTGTATATATATCACCTTCATCACCCATTGATTTTTATGTTACTCACCTAAACACAATTGACTTCATCGTTCAAAAATACCCAAACCATAACCTTATATTCACTGGTGATTATAATATAGCATTTATTTCATGGTCTAATAATACACATGACCGGTGTTTCCTCTCCCAGCCAATTTCTCAATATACCTTCATTCTTGAAAAACTTGCTCTCCACGGATTTTATCAACACAATTATTTATTAAACTCTCATTATTCTCTCCTTGATCTTCATTTTCAAACCTTCATTTAATTTTTGTCAATCAAGCTCTTGATATCACTGTTACTCCTGACTCTTGTCATCTACTACTCGCACTCTCAATTAATCTCATCATTTCAATTTCTTATATTGCCACTCATAAATCATTATATAACTTTAACAAAGCTAATTACCAACAGATCACCAAGCGCACTTTTTTCTCATACACACATGATGATTCCATGACTGATTTCCTTGATACTTTCCACAATTCAATCGTATCTTTCATACCAAAAGTATCCTATAGATCTTCTTCTTTTCCTTTATGGTTCACTCATGAACTCAAAGAGTTAGTGTTTGATAAGTCTCAAGCACATGCAAAGTTTAAAACATCCAAGCTACTATCGGATTATAAACACTTCTCTCTTTTTCGTGCCAAATTCAAGTTTCTCTCCAAACAATGCTACCATGATATAATTTCCCGCACTGAGTGTTTCATACAGCGCATTCCGCACTACATTTGGAGTTTCGTTCGAAAAAAACAGCTCCTTTCCTCCTATCCCATCTAGTGTGTCACTCTACGGTGTACAGAGTACTAATCATTCTGATTCAGCTAACCTACTTTCTAAATATATTTCTTCCGTTATCACACAGCCTTCAAATACCCCATCTTTTCCTGCTTATTTTTCAAAAAATACTACTCACAACTTTGATCTCCCGTTAAATGTCTATTTTTCAGTTGATGGCGTCTACAATTGCCTATATTCCCTTCGCAATAAAAAATCTGTTGTTTCTGATGGTATCCAAGTTGATTTCCCTTTTATAATTTGATCCGTCATAACTGAAACTTTATGGTTACTGTTTAAACTTTCAATTGATTCAGGTATCTCTCAACTGCCCTCAAACTCGGCTCAATTAGACCAATGCTTAAAATTTGGGACAGATGTCACTAACTATCGTTCAATAACTATCCTACCTAATTTATCCATATTAATTGAAACCCTTATCCTAAACTCGATTTTCTTTTCAATAAATCATATCCTTGTCGATAAGCAACACGGATTCCGCCCTGAAAGATCAACTACCACCTAAAATCTTAGCCTTCATTCGTAAATATTTGGTTCTTTTCACGACAATTGTCAAGTAGACTTAATATACACTGATTTCTCCAAGGCTTTTGACCTTGTCGATCATCACCATCTTATATCAACATTAGACTCCTTAAGCATCGACGAATGACTTCTTTCTAGGATTCATTCATACCTAGTAAACAGAATTCAATGGGTGGAGAGTGTTACCTCAGTGTTTGCCTTTACTGACTACTTCACTCTCTCTTTTGGCATACCACAAAGTGCTGTCCTATCTCCACTTCTTTTTTCCCTCTTTATAAATTCTGCTTCTTTCTTCCTTCATCACACTAAACTCCTAATCTTTGCCGACAATATCAAAATCTTCTTCCAAATCAAATCCATCTCCGACTGTCAATTTCTTCAAAATGATTTTCATCGATTAGTATCATGGGGAGACTCTTTAGACCTTGTTCTCAACATTCCCAAATGCTCTGTAATAACTTTTTGTCGCTCTAATGCCTCAATTATATATACTTACTCAGTTAATAATAGCCCTTTAAAAATTTCAAATAATTCTGTCAAGGTTTTAGGTTTTACTCTTACACTCAAACTATGCTCAAATATGCATATCCATAGGATCTGTTGTAAGGCTCTTAAGCTGCGAGGTTTCATTAATCGAATCTCAACAGAATTTCTACTCTATCCTCTTAAAACTCTTTTTTGCCCTCTAGTTCGTTCCATTCTCGAATATGGCTCTGGAATCTGGGACCCATGCACCGCATACGCCAAGAATATGATCAAAAAGGATCATAGAAAATTCCTTCGTCACGCTATCTATAAACTTAACGTACCCTGTCCTCCTCATGACTATTCAACATCTCCTCTCCCTTACAAGTCTAGCTGAACGTCCACACTCAGCTAACATATTATTCCTCTAAAATTAACAGCCGTGATTTTCTATCCCGAGTTTCCTTCAATGTTTCTTGCCGTTGCACACATTTATCTGCCCCTTTTCATATTCCTTTCTCTTCCTCCAACTACTATCTGAACTCTGTAATCATCCATTTCATGCGCATTGCCAATACTGACTCTTCTTTCTCTCTTTGAAATAAGTTTAGTTTCCGTTGATCATTCAGTTCCTAATACTTTCATGATTTTCTATTATAATTATTATGCATACATTCTATGCTATTTATTATTGCATATTATTTACTGTAATTACCCAATGTACTCATTCCATATGTTACTGGGCCTTGGCCTGTACTGTATTATTAAATAAATAAATAAACAATTAAATAATTTATAATAAAAATAATATAATAATATTGGTTAATTTTTTTTTTTTGTGTTATTTCATAAAAATTTTCGTAATATTTTCGTAATGAATTTATAATGAAAACATAAATTATATTAGTTGGTCAAAAAAAAATTCGTGGTTCAGATTAACCGGTATTCCACATTGTTGCAACATATATACAATACATGAGTTAATAAGAGTTAATATAACCCATAAATTAAATAACACAAATAATTAATAATTACAGATGAGTTATTCAATGATAATTTCAATGTCAGTGATGACATTAATGGTAAATTAACTTTAAATTATATACTTCAAATCTATAACCTATAATGTATAATTAATTGCATTTTATATATGTACTCTGTTAGGAAGTTATTAATTTAAATTTCGTTAATACTGATGTTTTATACAATAAAAGTGATTATGTCACAAAATACTTGCATTAAATGCAATTATGTGTGGATCACAATGATGGACAGTAAATTGACTTATAAAATAGAGAATGAGTATAGTAGAGATGATTATGTTAAAGTGAATGATTATAAACTAAATAAGATAAACTAAGGAATTAGACAATATTAAAAGAGTAGATTGAGGTGACTAGAACATGTTTTAAATAGAGAAGAGACAACGGCAGTAATATTAGGTAATGAAATGTATGTTGATGGCGATGAGGGGATTGAGGTAAGAGGATGATAGAAAATAAAGTGGGGTGGGGAATTAATTGTGATTGTATTTGATGGGCAAATGTAATTTAAGAGAGTTTGGAAGATTGGGTTTAGTAGAAGTGGAGGACCAAACTGGCCCCCAATTGTCGTGAGAATAAGCGAAGAGGAAACAAAAGAAGATGAAAATTAAATATTCAATAACGTACTTTTCCAATTTTTAAATTTTAATTGGAGTGTTTTTTGCGCTTAATTCAATATTACTATCTTATAGTATAACAAATAATATTGGCTAAGACCCTACGTGATGTTTCACAACAAATTAGGAGTTATTATAGGTTTGAAAAAAATTCAAAAAATGCTATTTATGTACCACAGCACGTATCATATGTAACATATACATCAAGATACGTATAAAATAACTTGTGCAATTTATTACATATTTTTAGAATGTAAATTTAAATCGACCACATTATTTATATTTGAATAAAAATACTTTTCACTTTTTGGAGTATTGTATTTAATAAAAAAATTATAATTTTTTGAAAAATCAAGCTTCTCCTAGCCCATTTGTTATAATTTTAAAAATAAATGTAATTGTCTAAATCTAATTACATAATAATATCAGTAACGTAAGTACTAACATAAATATGACATTAACTGTTACATATTTTAAAGTTTTTGTACTACGCTGACAAATTATAATAACAATATATCGTCATAAAGTAATGAACTATTTAAAAAAAATTATATATATATTGTTAAATAATTATTTAACATATAATTTTAGCGGAAATAAATAGAATGTCATTAACTCCATCACGAAGTACGTAATTTCATCTTATATTTTATTATGATTAATATATAATAAACATGTAATATATTGCAATATGCTTTTTATATAGTTGTAGACCATTAATAAATATAATAAAATAATAATTTATAAAAAAATTGAAATTTTGATACAATAAAAGAATATATAACTCATTAAATATTTTCTAAATCTACCTCTTTAAATCTTAGTTAAGAATTAGGATGAAAAATAACAATTATAGTTTGATATCTAGATTATTTACCTGTTATATACATTGAAAGAAGATCTTGTAAAATAATTCTTAATTCATAATCTTTATAGACAATATGTTTGTAATATGAAGATCGATTGATTTTGATAAACACAATCACAGTTCAGTATTAAGAATAGCATCCCTATTGCATAAGATGCTAACAATTCTCATGGCTAATTCGAATTTGGAATAGGGTTTCCATTTTTTTTGAAAACGATTGTGGCTACGGAGATTTTATGTGGGATAATAATACTGACTCAGATTTTAAGCTGACCATTCTTATCGATTTCTCAATTTCAAATATTTAGAATAATAAAAACAAAAAAAAATGAAAAATGGCATTTATTTAACTGGTTTAGGGTATGGGGCCACATACCAGACCTACCCTGCGACGTTTATTATATTTTCATGAATATTATTTTTGAGGTTATCTGATTTCGCTCTACTAATTTCTTCCATATTCAGTTGTAGCTGGTTTAGACATATGCATTGACCGAGGCCCGTTAATAAGACGTTCTCTGGAGACACATCGCTATGAAGTGAGGAAATGGTTAGATGCTAGGAGATAATATAAATTTGTATGTGTGGATGCCAGCATTGATGGAACTTTATCTACCTAAGATATTTCTTTCTGTACACTACAAGAAAGTGTTCGCTCCCCGATATGTGTAATCTTGATATTTTTGTTTTTGTATTTATTCTTATTAAAAACCAAATAATTCTATACATAAATATATACCGGTTTAATATATTCCTAATATTTTTATTATTTTATTCCTAAATTTTTAGTCGAAAATATAAATAATTGTAAGTATAACTTTCCATAACAATTAATATTAATTCAATTAAGTCATTTTCTTAAAATGTACAGTACCACTGTGAAAATTGAATTATTTTACCAAGGTTTTTTTACAAAAAAATAATGTATTTTATGGTAAATAAAATTCAATTGATATTCCCAGTTTTTTTCTGATTCACTACAATTTATATATTTATAATATATTTAAGAAGGAATTATAACTAAAATAATCTTGCATTAGCCATGATATCGGTATAATATACAAATCGTTCAGAAAATGGCTTTGGAAGTGGTAGGTACTTATGTAGGTAATATAAAAATAATATGTAGACTAAAACGTATCATATTTCCAAGACTGGGTAAGTTAACGATATTTTTTAACTCGTTATGTTAAGTTAGTTGAAAATAATATAAATTAAGTTAAGTTAAAAGTTACTGGTATATTTTTTGTTAACTTTTAAAGTTAATAGTAAACTTTGAAAAAGAGTAACTTAACTTAGTTAAAATTTAAAATTTTGTAATTAGGGAAAATTTTGATACCCATATATTATAAAAAGGTAAAAAAGGATAGTTATTCTTTGAGCTCAAATAAACTACTGGTGATTTCTTCTGCCTGAAAAAGTGTATTCATGTAAAATAAAAATAAAATTTTAACAAGCTTTCACACTCTACATTTTTTTTTTCAAAACTCATATTTTTTTCTTCAGTTCTGAATTACCAATAACTTTTTAATAAGGTACATTTTATTTATTTAATTTTTTAGACGGGATGTACCCATTAACAAAAATAGTGTTACATGTTTTTTGTATATCTATAGTTTAAACGAAACTAAAGACTGGGCTCTAAAATTAACTGTAAATAAAACCATTATTTTTTGTATTACATTTTTAGATAAAAACAAAACAAATTTCGAACCTTTAATAAATGTCTTTAAAAGTTATAGATTTTTGTGTAACCTTTAATCCACCTTTCATACAAAAATTAAAAGACTTGTTAATAAAAAAATGTAGGATATAAATATAACTATAAATTTAAAATGGTTATTTTATATTATATAAAAATGAGTGCCTATAGTCTTTTCAAAACTTGGCATATATGAAATATTATTTACGAAACTTTGTGTGAAAAACCTCCAGTGTTGCTAAAAATAATAAATAATAAAATAGTCATGGCCTAAATTATTGTTGTAAGTTACCATATATTATTTAGGTAACATATAAATGAGATAAGCCTGTATCAATGTGACTATATGTGTATATATCTAATATTAATTAAATTATAACCATAATTGATTTTTAATTAGACATTTGTATTATATTTTAACAATAAAGTAATTTCAAAATTTTTGTCAAAAATGAAACCCCTCCATCTGTCAAAATAAATAATTATTCAGTAACAATTTATACTCGGTATATTAACTATTTTTAAAACATTATTTTTATTTGATATTTATTACTTTGGAAAACATTGATAATATAAAATTAACAATGGTATACATACGGACAGGTACATAACCATATAGCCACTGTAGGTACCTCTTTTTCAGTATATACTAGGTAAAGGTATTCCATATTAAAGTTATTTTTCGTTGTAATTCTGTGAACGGCCAACGTTGCGACGTGTGTGTGAGTGGTGCATCGATTCTTTTCGATTACGTGTATGCTATTGTAGGTACCTACCTACTAAAATCGCATATAGGTACTAAAAAGTAAAAACCTCATTCAAAAATTTGCATTGTTCTTTGGGCAAAATTTAACTTGATTTAGAGACTTTTGTATAAAGTTAACTTGAAGTTAACACGTTAAGTTTAATAAAAAAAAAAGTAACTTATTAAGTTAAATGTTCATTTGAAATGATGTTAAGTTTATTACGATAAGTAACTTAATTTTAACTTTTAACTCGTTAATGCCCAACCTTGCATATTTCTATCATAAAATTGATATAAATAAATACAATTATACTACCTACATTAAACTTGTCAAACATAAATTTATTATAGTAATTGTTGGGACCGGTAGCATAAAGTATTATTACGTGCACACAGGACACCACAAAAGTTTTGTATTTTTTAAATATATATTATATATATACCTACCAACCAATGGTGTTAAACCAAATTAATATATGTAGTGTTTACTTAAAACTAAAAAGAAAGGGGTAACTATCATTTTAAAATGTGATTCTGGTGTATGGTAATTATGATTTCGAGTATTGCTGATACAATAAAATTCAATAATAATAATTTAGTAAATTGACAAACATAAAATATTCATATCAACGAAGAAATAGTTTTGACACTAAGCAAAAACAAAAAAATATAATAAAATAAATACGATACGTAATAATTAGCTCCTTTGTTTCAACTATAAAAAATCATTAAAATTGTCTAAAAAATATGTGACTATTAGAGAAAAGCTAGACTATTATAATATGTCCGTATACAAAATTTCTACTAAAAAGAGTACTCCGATCTTTACAAGCTAACCTGGGTTCCGGTAATGAATTTCATTTAATTGATAATTCAAAGAGGTCATTTTTAGATTTTTAATTTTTTCGATAAACCCTTAGAAAACTATCAAAAATTACTATTAAATTCGGAAATCACGATTATGGTAAAATTCTTTATAACTCCAAAAATATTTATTTATATATAGACATGAAATTTTTACCACAAACATATATACATAAAATATTATTAAAAAAAAAATGACGAAAACTTTTATCTATTTTTAGGCTATTTATAGCAATATGCAAATTTGAGACATTTAATTCATAATAAGCTTAATTTTAGTTTTTAAGACCTAAAAATTTAATACAGTGTTAAAAGTACACCATTCTAACTACATATATAAAATTATAAAAATGAGTACATTATACAATATTTTTAAATAGCCATTTAAACCTTTTTTTGAATGCCCATTTAGTTTTTTTGACATATCGGTATAAAATGTGTTTGAATTTTATTCGTTTATAAAATTATTTGTTTATAAAAGAAGAAAAGATTAATTTCGCAATATTTAGAATTTAAAAAAATTTAATTTAATAATTTTTAATATATATTTATTATTAAAATTTTTAATATGTTGATCAGAATTCAAATATACCTATCAACATTATTGATTAAAGTTTTCAATGGTATCTTATTTAATGCCACTTCATATGTATACCTATCTAACCAAAAATCATCTGCCAAATTCACTTATTTAGATTTTCAAATAGATTTTGTCAAAAAATTGCATTTTTTAAAATAACATTTGAAACGTTATACAATTTTTAAAATTTATATATGAATATTAAAAAAATAATAGTTACAATTTAAGAATCAAAGTGGATACTTTTATTTAGTAAAGTAAGGAGGGGAAAATGTTGGAAAGTACATTTAATATGATTACTATGATCTACAAAAATATGCAAAAATCAAAATTCAAAAACGTTTAACAAAAAGGGAGAAAACAGTAATGTTCCATACTTTTTGAACACCATATATAAGATAATCATGGCATCATTAGAAGTTAATAATGCAATCCTATAGTAATTATATCTCGTCAACTTGCTGGTAAATTATTTATAAACATCCTTATTCGTGTATATTAAGCTCTAAAATGTTGGTACAATTAAACCTGTATTATTGCATATATACTTTTCCTTCTGAATATCCTGCTATTTTAATTATTCTTAAACCTCAAAATTAAACTTAAAATTCATCCACTAAATACCATTCCTCCTCTAACCTCTCTGTCATATATAAAATGTGATTATTTCACTTTTAATTGTTAAAATAATACCGTCATATATCTAAAAATATTAAATAGTTCCGAGATATCTGAAAACAAGATGTGAGATCAGTTTACTGTATCCACCTATGTGGACCTACTTTTATAATTTTTAATAACACGGTTATTATTTCCAATCAAATTTTCATTTATAAAGTTAAATAGATCAAAATGTGTATTTGTGTTTACTGTTTACTCTAGACTCAGAAAAATATAACTATAACATTAAATGGTACGGAACGAAAATATTATTCTCAGTGATGTATTGGTAAAAAAATGCGTGAAAATACACCATTCTAAAGAAATGTATGTCCCAACAATGTTTTTTCTTGCTTCCCTCGAAAATGATTTAACTTGTATTTCAAGCTTACCAATTAAAATTTTCAATATTTCTCTTTTTACATTTTTACATTCTAAGCGAAAAAAAGATCCTATTATGTAATTTCACAGTGATAATTATTAACTAAAAAATGTAATTTGAAAGGTTGTGGAAGAGAGGTTAATAGTAAAAACAGGAATAATTTTTAATTTTTCCAATAAAATAATATTTATTAAATATTTAAAAAAATATCGATGACATTACTGTAAAAAAGAGTTGTGTAGTTCGCAAATTTCGTGTGATATTCTATACCTATATGCAAATTTTGATGTTAAAGTTTTTAATATTCTTACAGGATTAAAAACATTTAAATTATATAGATTTTATAACTGTGGTCAATGAACGACTTTCTCGATCTTTAAAATGTTAAAAAATGATTTATTTATGTCATATCATTACATGTGGTATATTAAACATATATTGCAATAATCAGAAATAGTTGCGTAATTTATATTTTTCATATAAGTTTTACTGTAGGGCCAGTTATCGTTTGCGTATTGCCAGTAAGCTGACTGATAAAAAATTAATTTTATAAACTAATTTTAAGAGGTAATTTTTTTTTTTTTATCAATCAATGATTGTCTAATCAATGCACTTCCTAACTATAACTATTTAATTGAACAATACGCAAACCATGTACAAAAGATATCAAAATTAAAACATAGTGATATGCAAACGATATACGGGTTACCGTAGATATTACGCTGTATTCCAGCGTATCATAATTTCTTCAGTTATACGCTACAGATAAAAATAGTGTTTTGAGTATACACTACAATATATAATGGCCACTGATTATTCTATATATTTAGTTGGTATAATATATTTTCCATAACATTTCATGATTTTATATTTACATCATATTTATAATATTCCAATTTTAATAAAAAAATATTGTTTTTATCATTTAGGGCTTAGTATGGAATATATAAATATTTTATTTCACACAGGTATAATAGTCACTATTTTCAATTTCTAGAAAGTAATTAAATATGTACATTGATAAGAATGTGCACGTAGTAAATAATTATTCCACATTAAAAATTTAATTTTTTTTTGTGAAATTTTTTTGAATTTAAATATTAATTGTGGAGTTTTTATTACATTTCCGTACTTAAAATTATATATTGTTTTATTCATTTACAACACTGTAAATCACAACAATTGAGAACTGTATTTTGTTGGTTAAGATTTTGAATTTATAAATTTTAACTAATATAGTGGTTTCGAGTAATTATTTTCACTTTAATACCTCATGCGCATTAATAAGAACTTAGAAGATACACTATAAAGGATGGGTATAATTTTAGATACTGAGCAAAGCTATACAATGTTATTGGGCTTAAAAAATATTTTCATTTTTATTTTAGTATTTATTTATTTATTTTTTAAACAACTTTTCGAAGATTTAATCCAACCACTACACGTTTACCAATTATTTTGTAGCAAATTTTATTATTAAAGTACATTGATATGGTAATATTTTCGACTTCTTCCATAAACATGTAAAGAAAAAATAAAACAATAAAGGAATACGAGTTATTATTCACAAATATACTTGGAATTTTTAAATGTTTAATATATGATAAATATCGAAAGGGTATAAATTGTGTAAATATAGAACAAAATTTCACAATTGAATTCTTTGCTATCATGAGATATTTTGTTCCGTTTTTAGGATGATTGAAATTATTTTAGCAGGACTTATATGAGAGTCTTAGCGATTCGTATAAACACATAACTTATAATTTTGAACGTTCATGATAAATGTTGCATATTATATTGAACACATTAAGAGTACGTGAAACAGAGCTTTTGATAGAATCTGTGTCGTGAATAAAAATAAGATATAGGTGCAAAATATCATTATTTTTATTAAATCTTCTCGATTTTTATAATTTATAATATTTACAATACTTACATCCTAAATCATATTACTTTAAAAGTTTATTTCGGGAAGGGGATATATTCCTATTCAGTGAGGTCTAAGAAGCACGTTCCCTAGAACCCGGCCAGACAGGCGGCTTACCTAGTCTAATCATTTATATTATGAATGGGTCGGAGAGAGAGGATGGAGCAACTAATCAGATGGCCGGAAAATAGTTGGAAGTACACAACTGATGGGGGTTTGGTACGTCACCGATAATTAACTAGTCCATTGATGGCTGGCCGGTGGCTCCATTGATGCTGGAAATGTTGTGTACCACAGGACTTGTTGTTTAGAAAACTTCTCCATGATATTGTCTTCAATGTCAATTAAATAATTATTTAAAAATATATTTTATATCGGGGAGAAGAAGGTTTTGTTGATTGCTTTGTTTTGTTATTCGAAGTGTCCTATTAGCTTATTTTAAAATTTTATATTAGAGCCTATAAAGTGATGTAGAAGTTATTTTGAGGGATTTGTTTTGAATAAATTTAGATATTAATATTGTACTTAAGTTATTGTATGAATTTTTTTGTTTGAAATATGAGGGGATATGATTGTCCAAGTTCTCTTAAATAGATAAATGAAGAAGTCGTATTTTCGGGGGAAAAGTCTTTGTGAATTTAACTTGAATTGAAAAATAAATTTGTTCCGACTTTTGTTATTTTTTACTCTCGACTTTACCGAGTGTCTCTCGAATGTTAAGAAATTTATTTTTTGTGTTGTTTTTATGAAAACTTATATGGTAATTAAAAAATGTTCGGTTATTAAGTTGATCGCTTGTTTGTTCATTCGTTATTTTAGGCGAGTCGAGTTCGCTTAACTCCCTCATTCGATAGTGAAAATACTCCTGGAATCCTTTCTTGATTGGTTATTTACTGGCTTCTGTACATCAAATTAATGTTTCCCACAATTTGCTCTCCAAAAAAAATGTTTCCGGAATAATTCTCTGAACCTTTCTATATTAATCGATACATAGTATAACATTGTAAACCATTTTACTGCTTTTCCCTTTAGGTATTTTTCAACCAACAATCAGTGGGCTTCAAGTTATACTCTACTGCGCACAAGATTAGTGTTTATTTATTTTAGGAACTTAAGAGTGCTCTCCCAGTCTAGTGCCTTCAATAGTTGGTATTGAAATTTATACGGGAATTTTTTTTGTGATTACCTCGTTTCCTTTTTCAGAACGTGTGCTGTTTATTTCTTAGTTTGCATTTTCAAGTTATTGTTTAGTTTAGCTGAGGACATGATTGTAGTAATATTGATGTTGATCATCAATTGTTTTACTTTCCGTACTGGTCAGTTTGTGTTTTTTCGATTTCTACGATATTGTCCTTGAGTGATAGTATTTTCAAGAGTTTCAAAGACCAGTCGATTGGTCTATTTTTTTTCTTAATTAAATTTTGACTTGCTTACTGGTCGAGAGTTTATAAATGATCATATGGGGAGTTTGGAATTTTTCCAAAAATAAGTTTGGTGTTAAGAAAAATTGTTTCCTGGAAATTTTATTTTTTTTTTTTTTTGAGGACTTTCTAGAATTTCTAATGGTTATGTTTGAACTGAAAGGAGACGATTTTGATAAATGTCTTAAAATTTTACTTTGAATCCTTTCTAGATTTTTTCAGTTAGTTTGAAAGATAGAGTAGCCCCAAACTTAGCATGCATATGTTGCGATTGGTTTTGAATATGATTGGAAAATTTGTATATTCTTTTAAAGTAAAGGGTTTTTTCCAGTTAAAAATAGGGTAAAACATATCCTTACTATTATATACTTTAGGATTGTGTTGTTTATATGAAACATTAACATGAGATGGTTGTTTAAAATTAGACCTGAGTAATTGGCTTTAGTGGTCCATTGAATATTTGTGCTTTGAATTTTGATTTCGGGAAGAATAAAATAGTTAATTTATTAAATAAAATAGGAATTATTTTGATAGAATTTATTTTAAGGCGCCTTTTAGAAAACTAATTTGTTGCTGTGTTTACTTGCCTTTGTAGTTTTGGTTTTGGGCACCGGGAAAAATTCGTATATCTTTGTTGTAGATATGGTACAAATTCAGCGATAGGCAAAATTTTTAAAAGAATAACATACAAATTTTTTCTTCGATCAGCTAATGACTTAAGGGTAACATATAAATACCCAAATTGTTTTTATCAAAAGAATATAAATACTTATTATATGTGATTGATATTCCTATGAGTAATTTCAATAATTAGAAATGCAATGAAAAATAGTAACTCAAATCTCAATATACGAATTTTTTTTATTACGTGATTTAAGGAAAAATAATTTTGATATAATAAATTATATAAAATATAAATTTCTATTGATGCAGATTATAAATATATAGATAAAAAAAAAATGAAAAAAAAAAAACATGATTATTGTAAAACCTAGATATTATATATTCAATATACTCTTAATAATATGAATTAATATA
Organism: Pemphigus obesinymphae; assembly: GCA_025469235.1. NCBI lineage: Eukaryota > Metazoa > Arthropoda > Insecta > Hemiptera > Aphididae > Pemphigus > Pemphigus obesinymphae. Next base: position 20,080 of record JAIPRL010003685.1, on the reverse strand, counting down.
AGTTGATCGATTTTTTTTATTCTAGGTATACCCGAAGAAGATAAACATTCAAAGGTGTTTTGTAACAATTATAGTATAAGATATGTGTCTCTATTAAAGCAATATTTTGGTACACCTGATTAATATAAATAAGAAAATAATAACTTTTTTGATTAAACCACATCTTGTTTTTAAAATATTAATATTATTGTACTAATATAAAAATTATTGTTAATCAAGATGGTATTGTAATGTAAATTTGAAAAAAAAAAAAATTAAAAAATTGAATCTTGTGTCTTATTTGTACATAAAATACCCTTATCCAATTGGTATACTTATTGGGAGTATGTCCTTCATATCTTGAAAACTCATAAATATACTGTATAACCATAAAATGATTCCTATTTATTTATCCTTCGTGTATAATTACTATATACTACTAAATATTTATAAGATATAAACACGTTAGTGAATATAACTTGTATTTTCAGTTATTGTCCGGTTAAAACGGGTATGAACGTAAAGTTTCGATAATTTTTGTAGGCTCTCTTATGTTATATAAAAATGGTTAATTCTAAAAATAAAATAATGGAAGAGAAGATGACAAAGATTCTATTATTTTCAGTAAGTTAAAAAATGATTATGCAAAAAAGCTTAAAAGAACCTCCAAACAATAAAATATCACGTGATTACTACATATTTTATTAGATATTAATATAAATTTACCTTAATTATAAGAGCGGCTAGAATATGTTATTCAAATATAAACTATCTGAAATAATTCTACTTAAAAACTTACTTGGAAATTGATAAATAACATAACTGGAGCTTAAAATAATGGTAAAATTGAAGCATTCATAAATAATATGGAAAATAATGGGCAAATAATAAATCTTTTAGAAAATTATTTTAATTCAACAACTAGGTATCTTTATTATTATTATCTTTTTAATAAACCGTACTTTTAAACAATTGAAAAGAACAGAGATTCGAAATATAATTTAAAAAATGTATAGATAAAACTCCTGATAGACTTGATCATTTATCAGTTTAACTTCTAAAACATATAGCAAGTTATATTATAGACCTTCGTATACATGTATATTATATTTATGTTTTAATCAACGTTTTTCTCGGATAAATTTTAACTTGCAATTATTAAAACATTATATAAACCTGAAATGAAAATAATTTGATTAACTATATGTCATGAAATTAAAACCGAAAGATAGTGGGGTATGGTACGATTTTAGTATTTTAGGTATTTGATGTAGAACGAATGAAAGGGTGAAAGGACGGGGGTAAATGGAATATAATAATAAGTCGTAATTTTTGCTTGTAAATGTCAAACGTTTGAAAATATCTATGCGAAAAATGGAGTAAGATAGGTACTGTTCATTTATGATTCATTTATCAATATAATTATGTAATTTACAAGCTAGGCTGAAAATAAGTACACATTTAGGACTATTTTATAACGCTTTCAATATAACTACCCTACTATTTACTAAATATAAATGTATTAATAAAATAAATTTTTAATTTTAAAATCAGTATCTGCTGATAATATACAATTTTAAGCATTTTAACATTCAGTCTATGTTTTGGTATCCATAACTGCCTAAAATTGGTATTGCTAATTTAAATGTACACATGAAAAATGTATTTGTAGTTTTATCATATTGTTTAAAATATACACATTTTAAGTAATTTGTTTAATTAATCATTGTCATTTTTTATTGTTTTGGTCATAAATGTGGAAAATGTTATAATGTATTATATAGATACATTATACATAATATGCATTCTGTATAAATAAAAAACTTAATATTGTTATGTATATATATATATAATATATATATATATATATAATACATATATATATAATCTTAAGACTAATGTTAGTGTACTTAACTTAAAAGGTGGGTGGTACAATGATACATAGGGACAATAATTATTTACAAAATATGACAAAATAGGTATTACGACTCACGCAGATATTGGGCACCTGGAGACGATGGGTCGGCATTGGCATGGAAGTGGGTTGCAAATGGATCGTGATTAAGCAAGTGTGGCACACATATACTTCCCACGATAATGGGGATTTCGACGGTGTATATTATAATTGTATGAAAGATGTACCTACGACGTAGGATAGAACGTACTCGTATGCGTATATCGCGAATACTGCTGCTCCAGGTACACCGGCGGCGTACCGCGGTAATTAAATATTTTATCTTTATATAATATACACAATCGGCATTAATACACGGTGTGCACTGACGCAACGACACTATTTTAAATTTTATATTTTAACCTATAAAATTATTATCACAATATATAAGTTTTAACATGATGTAGTTGATTTTGAATTGAGACCAGATCAAAAGTACTTGTACCAGATGTGCTCTCTAATATCAAATGGGATCTGTTTCTTAGATTTGACTCGTTTAGATCCTGGAAAACTAGCCCACTTAAGGTGGCTTACCGCAGCAAATTGTAATTTAAGGCTTTATGTTTCTACAGAAGTGCCCAGCACAAATCTAATAGATATGACAAATTTATTTAAAAAGTGTACGCACCATTGTGGTTTCACATTATACTTAACCCCCCATCCTGTAAAAATGATGCTAAAAATGTATGGACCACTATTCAACGAAGCCACTACTTGTCATCAAATTCCGTTGATTCTGTAATATAAAAAACTTATTTTTTTCATCCCGAAAACCTTCTCTTATATTATATAGTGGTAGACGAGCGGCCACATATAAAAGAATTTATACTAAGGGAGATACTACATGCCCAATTAGCTGACAATTAAAATATTAGAAGATTTTTCTATTCCAAAATTAAATGTTGATGCTAATGAATATTTTGACATAATTGACTAGGAATCTACGGTAATTACGACTCCACTTATACTAACCACCGATGAAGTTGGAAATCTGAATGTTGATAAGGATAGTGACAACAAATTGTTAGATAATATCTCATTATTCTGCCAAACGCAAGCGGTAGAAAAGTGTGTTAAAATAGTTACCGAAGCTTCTTCAAAAGTTATTAGTTCACAAGCTAGAGACAATTTTATTAGAGTAACTTTAAAATCTTTAAGTAGGTGTACTACTAGGTAATAAAGTATTATAACTAAGGCCATTTTTAGTTATTGTAGGTAAGTTATTAAAAACAAATAAATCATTTCTAAATTAATTATTTATAAACTATATTCAGTAGTGTTATTCATATTAATTATAAAAGAAAATTATTTCATATTTATTTTATAAAATGAAATAATTTTTAAATAATAACGATAATTTTGATATTTAAGTAGACGACAATGCGATGTTTAACTGTTTGAGTATGTATTTTCCAAAAACTGATGGAATATTTTAGATTTTAAACTGATCTCTCAATATATGTGATTATACTAATTAATACTGAATTTATATCATCCATAAAATAAAATCTAAAAATAATATCTACATCATTTCACCAACTCGGCAATACAATTATACCACAGAAGTGGTTCTGATAATGTTTTGTGAAACTTTTCATTATCATTCATTTACTCTTATACTCCTTTATTTATAAATTTTACAATAGAAATAATATTTCCTCAAAAATTATAGTAATACTAAATATTAAGTATGCATATTGATCACTCCACTGGCACACTGCGTGTAATTAATAATAATATAAATGGAATATGCCACAATATTGTTAAAATTAGCTTTTATTCTTTTTCTTTCATATTTTCGTTCGTGTATGGTCACCGACCACGTGAGCCCTACGAACTTCGAATAAACGCCGTCAGGCTATTTGGTACCTACTTAAACATACTACGTGTAGTTTTTATTTTGTTTGTGCAAATTATCCTGTAATCCTCTATTAACCCAAGGAATTGTGTCATCCGGTTTCTACTAAGACTTAATGGTTACGGTCACCAAAACGAGCTGGTATAATTTAGTTCTATCCAAACCATTTAATATACAATCTAATTTTTTTACATAAATAAACAGGAAAAACTTTTAAATTTATCATAAATTGAATTTTTAAATCATGTTTTAGACATTTAATTTTAAAATCTACATTTATTTTAAAAAGAAAAATTAAATGTTTGCCTATATTTTGTACATTAATATTAGGTAAAACGTTTTTAGTTATATAAAGTTATATTAAATGATTGATAACAATTTTTATTTCTTATACCATGACTATGAACACTACCAAATAAACATTCTAACGGATAAATTTCATAGGTTTAAATACTTTGATGTCATATTTCTAGTGATCGACATTTGGTGATCTATCTCTTACCGCACTTCTGCGTTTCCCAATTTAGCATTGATTTGCTGATTTGCATTGACAGAATCAAAAACCTTGTCCATAAAAAGACAACATTTTGATGTACCTACAGCATTGGCCAGTATAATGTATACAAACCGCCTCGCCCACAGCAATTTGGAGATACTAAACCAACCACATCCTCGAGACGTCTAGCACATAATCCCCAAAAAATTTTGGGACATAATAAGGTTACTCTTAAGAAAAAATCTCCAGATCTCGATCAAACACCGCTCTACTTTACGCTCCAAAAAGAACCATCTAAAATCCTCAACTCGTGCATCCACGTCGAGCACTTCCCAACCCTTTGAAAAACTGCCAACATAATTATGATTCCTAAATCTGGAAAAAATTTCCTAATTCCGACCAAATACAGACCCATATCCTTGCTCATTACAATGGCCAAACTTATTGAGATTCTCTTACTGATCCACCTCAAAAACACAAAGCCCTCATTATCAGGCCAGAGTAGTTCTCCTTTCGTCATAGCTATTCTACCTCGAACTAGCTTACGAAACTGATTCTATTACGAACTGGCAATCTATTTCAATAAAAAAGAGCGATCGGTTGTGGTATATTTGGATTTTTAAAAGGCTTTTGTTAAGTGTTGTCACAAGTGCCTACTTTTTTAAATGATTTTTCTAAACATACCAATCCAATTAACTAACATTGCCAAATCTTTCTTAGACAAAAGATTCCTGCGTATCCAATAGACGACACCCTACCGACTCCATGATCCTTCATGGCCAGTGTTCCTTAGGGTTCGTATGAATCGAAGTTATTCTTCTTGCTATATATCAATGGTGTGCCTACCTCCCCTGGTACGAGAACAAATCTGTATGCTGACGACACCATGTTCGTACACTCCAACATGAGTAAACATCACGCGACTTTAAAAATCCAAACACAAATCGACGTAACCACAAAGTGATTAAAAGACTGGAAAATTTCCATCACATAGGAAAAACTGTTGCCATGTTATTTGGTGACAAGAAACCCAATAACATCCAATCAATAAATATTAATGAATGCGATATTAAATGGAACTCATCGGTTAAATATCTGGGCATCCAGATAGATTGTAAACTCCGGTTCGCTCAGCATATCCGCAAAATGTGCTTCAGATCCCATAATATCCTTGTGACCCTCTACCCTATTCTCATTTATCAAAGCCCAATCCCTATCAGGTACAAAATATTGATTGTAAAAATGTACATAAACACCATTCTAATGTACGCCAGTCCAGCATGAGGGGAAGGTTCTAATTTCAGACACCAGCAGGAAACAACTCGAGACAGTACTAAACATTGCTCTCCACTCAATGATGGGGATTCCCCTCTACTTCAGGAACTCAGTGATTCACAGATTTCTCAACATCCCAATTATCCAAGAAGCAGCATCACAAAGAATATTTCATCGTACAATCATTTTTATTCAACCCCATCTCAACAGTATTGCCCTGTCCACGAATACGGCTGAATGTAAAAGAAAATGCTTGCAAAACTACTAGAGCTACTATCCTTATTTTTTTAATGTTAACCTCATCTTCTATTCTAATAGTAGGTCTTCCTCGAAACTTGTATCAATAACTATGCATCCATAGCTATTCTACCAAGCAATTCAAGCAGTGCAATGCAGACGAGTCACTTTCTTCTTCATTATCAAACCATCATTTATTGTAAATAACGGATAACTAATATTGGAGACCTACCGCGACTCAGTGAGTAAACTGTGACTATAGTGTGACCCGTACCATCAACCGGCTAACCGATCCAGCTACAGTCCACCGGATACCAACTACGAAGACCACCGTCAACCAAGGACCAGTGGACCAAGGACATACCATCTCCTCATTTCCATGAAGTTGACACTGGTACGTTATGCTAGAAACTTAAAATTAGTATTAAAAAATTGCTAGGAGTTTGCTGGATTTTACTATAATCTCCATTCAGTGTAAATCAAAAAATAAATAGAAGGTGCCTACTTAACACGGCACCGACATATTGTAATACATAGAAAATTGTAATATAATAATATTATCGTACTTATAAAATAAATGAACCAGATACAATAAAATTGAACAACAATGCACCAAAATCAAATAATATACCCAACATAAATTCAAATAAACCGCCCATATTTTATTCAAAAATCCCGCGTTTATAACGCGACGTTGTCAGTTGATTATATTAAAACTACAATATTCGATTTTAACGTGCCACGTATATTGTATTACGCATTAATTTAATGTTTCACATATTAACTTGTATTATTTTAAATTCTCTTCTCATATGCCACGTACACAGTACGACGCAATAATTACCAGCTGCTAATAAAACAAGTAGATAATCCCCTTCCCGTATACGAATTGGTGGGGACAAACGATCACTCACATCTAGGTGAGATGTCACACACCTTACAGAATTGTGCACTTACATACATCGTTTTTAAACACATAAACCCATATAACTGTTTGATGTGAGAAATAAGAACAAATCTGGCATCCGTATAAGCATTAAGAGCGGTTAATAATCATAGTGTCGAACAGAGTCTTGACGGGGTGAGAGTAGATGAAACAGAAAACGAACGCACCACATGTAATACTAGGATAGGACAAAAATATAAATATAATTATTAAGTCCATCTGAAAGTCGTAATAGATAGAGGGTGTACAATTGTTTAAGCAGATCTAAGACAATACGAAATAGAATGAACATTTAATATTACAACGAAAGACATCCAATAACAAAATTGTATTAAAATCAGCCTCACTATCGCCCAATGAAATTATGATGTTTAAGCCGAGAATCTTGGAAACGGACCCCGAGTAAAGAGGTCACTGGGGTCATCCCTTTATAACTGGGTCATTGAAGTTTCAGACGACCTGGGACAATCATTCGAGGCACATACTCTACGCCGGTGGGTTTTTTATATTTTTATGTATAACATCTCTCCGGGTCTTAGTCGATTTATATAAGTGTTCAATTTCAGACTTAACCGAATTCTGAATTCATTTAAATTTAGAATAATTTTTACTATTTTAAATTTGTCGAACCACAGCGATCATAGACGTTAATATTTTGGGAGAAAACAATACATTTTATAATCATTTGGCGGAATACTTTGTTGATTAAATTATTTATTTAAATAATCTTACTTCCGTCTATCAACATACACCTCTGGTTCAGTGTCTTCCGAAGTTCAAGAACACACATGTATTAAGTTTGGCGCTGCGGACAAGCGTTGAAAGCTCGACTTAAACCAAAGTTCAAAGTTCGGGTAATTTTTTTGAAATTTTTGGAATTTTGTCAATTTTCGAGTCCTCAAGGAGGAAATTTCAAATTTGAAGCCACTGTTGTACTGACGAACTGCAACGACTCTAGACGAAAACGAACCTCAAGTGCAGAGTCCAGTCACTCTGGATAAATTTTACCAGAGACCATGTCACAAGCAATGACAGCATCCAACAGCAACACATCGTCAATGAGCGGAGCATTGTGAGTTTTTTTTATTAAATATTTTTAATTTTATATAAATAACCCAAATAGGTCGTCTATTGTGGACATTTGTCCATCGTATAATTTTAGTGCGGATACTTTAAAGGAATTAATTAATTTAATAGAATCAATAATTAACACTATTCATTTTGAAGAAAATTTAGAACAAAATAAATTAAAATTAACAGTAGATTTTACAAAACTAGATAAAGAAGAATTAATAAATAAAAATTTTGAAGTAATTAAAGAGTAGAATAATGATATAAAAATAAAATTAATTAATTTAAATTAGCTCTTTTACTATACTCTAACAGCATACAAGCTGAGCCTGTAGTATACCAAGCGATTGAATTTTGTTGTTCTTAACAGACAGCAATTTTTTAAAATAAAATGTATATAAAAATAAAATAAAATAAAAAGCTGTGACGCGTCGGCTAGTATTATTATAAAATAATAGTATCTCTTGAGCATAAATACATACAATAGTTTTATTTTATAATAATAATAATAATAATAAATAAATAAATATATAAATATATTAAACTTACATTTGACAACCTATTCTTATTTTAGACAAAAAAATTAGAGCAGATTATACCAGTTTAATTTCTTTTACTCCATTTCATGATTGATCTTTACCTTTTATGACTGTTCAGGTAAACTTCGCATTTTATACTCTGTATAATGTATCAATTTCGTATTTTGAGCATGAGCAACCATTTAAATTAACAACGTTCTCACAGTAATTTAATAAGGAGAAAAAAATACAATATTTCTAAAAAAAAAAGTCGGGAAGCACTTCGAACATTGAATAGAATAATGGTAACGGATATATTGAATTTTGATAGCAATGAAAAAAAAACGATTCTGAGCGAAGCTTCGGTAGATATACTCAACAATTCCTGCAGATTATACTACTAATATATATATATATTATATATATTATATTAGTATATATATAATATATTGAACAAAAAAAGTTGAAAAAATTGCAAAAAATGATTTGGAAGCAAGGAACCGAGGATCACACGCATAACAATAGATGCAAAAAAACACAGGCATGAAAACATATATCTCTTAAATGAATCGATAAAATTGTAAATTTCAATTTGATATAATTTTAAAACCAAACCCGACAGCTAAATACTGATTTCACCATTCTTTTTTTGATTATAAAAAAATCTATAAATCATATCTAAAAAAAAAATAAAAAATCCAATTATCGTATATTTTTGTAAAGTACCATTATGAATTATATGACTCAAAATTGAGCAAAATTAATTTACAATTTAGAAAAAAATTTTTAAAATTTTGTAGATTTCATAATGTGCTAATACACGTATTTGGTGAAAATTTCAAATTTATAGATTCAAAAACATATCAAATCAAAATGTTGAAAAAATTAAATAGGTATTTTGAAACAATGCTTTAAACAATGAGTCATTGACCGATGAATCATCAAACGAGTGTGTTTCGCGATATCTTTTAAAATAGTTTATAATTATTTTAAAAGTTTTAACAAATTATCTTGTAATGGATTTAAATATAAATTATTTTTATTTTTGTCATTTCTATAGCTTCTCTAACATTTAATTCTTGACTATTATTTACTTGTTTTAATAATATTATTGAGTTTATATTGTGATACGTTGTTTGAAAATTTTCGAAAATATGGGAAAATGATTTGGTAAAGAATTAATAAAGAATAAAAAATAAATGAGTTTTTTTGAAATGAAGAATTAAATATTTTAAAACGAGGAAAGAAATCTAGTTATGCACCTTCAAATATCCCTTTTAAAGATATAATTGTAGGAATAGAACTAGGCATAAAAAAGATAGATTTTCATTACCGAGATATTGCTAGAATAAATTGCTTAAATTCACTTTAAAGTGATCTCATAAAAATAAAAATAGGAGATTGGAATCCTTTTACACATATTAAAAATTCAAAGAAAAACATAATAATATGTTATAACAAATATCAAACCAAAACATACATTTCTTGCATTATTTCTTATTTTATATAATAGAATAAATAACAATAATATGTTGTTAATTATATATATATATATATATATATATGTATTTATTATTGTATGTATTTGTTATTGTATTTTTTTTTATGCTAACACATATTTTATTATATGTAGGTATCACAATTTTTTTAACGGAAAAAAACAGTAAGTAATATTTTCCAAATAATTTATATTTAATTGAACATGATCTGGGAGTCAATTTTACATTAGCTCCTGATCTAAAATCCATTTTTTGCTATGTATATGTTGGTTATACATTTATTAAATTCACTTTCAATTTGTTGTTAAATATTGGCACAATACCAGATAGGACTATTTTGGAAGGAGTGATAGAAGGGGTACATAAGTTGAAGAATTTAACACTCAAAGTTTTTGGTTTCAACTACCAAATAACATTATAGGTAAATTAAAAATTAAATTTTTTTAATATGCCTCATTTTATAGATAATTATAAATTTCTTAAAAAGTCACTTTTTGCTCATATAGTATAATAGGTAGTTATATTATTGTGTTAAATTAAAATATTAAATATATATAAATACATATTTCGGAGGTAAATATTTATTTTTCATTTGTATAGGTTTTTAAGAATTAATGCGTACGTAGCCTGAGTTATACAGGGTTCAAAGTGTCTGAGCATATTTTTTCAACATGGCAACGAAGCCCTAAAATGATAAAAATCCCTAGATGGACTTAATTTCTTGAGACTAGGTACATCGGAGTAAATAGTTTTGCAAGACTCCTCGTCGGTAGTAGTCCTAAGATGCAAAGAAGCAGCGAAAAACTTCCTGTCCATTACATAGCATATTATAATGGTGGGAAATTAACAGTAACACAAAATAGGAGAAGTTAAAAAGTTTAAAGTATAGTAAAGTATATAAAGTTTATATAGTATAAAATGTTTAGTTTTAATGTATGAATAGTTTCTGGTTGGAGAAGAGGATATTTTGATTTTAGCTACACAGATAACATACATTCCTATCATCTGCGGTTTTTCATTGTTGTTCATTTGTTTTTATTTTTTCTGGGTAAAACTTTTTGGTTAGATATATTTAAATAACAGTTTTGGTGTAAGGAGTACTTTTGATAGAAAATCTGTTCTAGATAATACTGATAATAAGTAATATTTTGATTAATCTACCCGGTAATTATCTTTAGTATAAAGGAAAACTGTTGATTATCACGTAGAATTATTTATAAATCTGAAATAAAGAAATAAAGTTTATGTGGGTCTCTTTGTGTATTAACACGAGTTTCCTATCTATGAGAGATTCTAAAGGAGCTTAAATGTGAATGTTAGGAATCGTGTTTATATTGTGGAAATTGCCTTAAGGGCCAACTTTTGCGTCGCTGCTAAGGATGCTACTTGCTTGATCATGATTCTATCTGCTTGGAACTCCGCGCCATAAATTTCCCTTAGTATAAATACTCTATGTTTAAGCTTCTTCACAGTATTACATCTAATCGGATTCTTATTTTCGTGTTACCTTTTTCGTGAAAGAACAGTCTATGTTTTTTGTTTTATATATAGCGGACATAAGGTACAGGATTTTTTTTATGGTGAAGTTTGACGCCAAGAAACCATGATTCTTGATAAATATTTTGTACGGCTCATAAGGAACACTAAAAAAGTCCGAAGCTAGTTTTCCGTTTCTCATACTCTCCACGGACTTTGCCACTGAGTACTTGAATACTTCAACCCATGGGCATCATACCACACTCTGACCACGGCCAAATATTTGCTGCTTGATGTCTAAACCGAATGTGGCTGAAGCCACTGAATCTGGTAGCGACGTTATCTGTGCCCAAATATGAACATAAGATTGGAGAGGAGTCTTCAAAAGGATCTTCATGGAAGCGATCCACATAATTGGCAAGAGAAGGCTCCGTTGAGGTGCCCTACAAATAAGTTTAACCCTATCTGTACAACCCTCAATCAGTATGATTGCCGTCCGATTTTGCCTAGTTTATACTTTAAATAGGCCATTTTTTTATTTATTGTCATTTTCAATATACGCGGTAGGAAAAACTACCGAAAAATATGTAAAAATGGCCAAAATATGATTTCGTTCTTCTTCTTTTTCTTCTTCTTCGTCTTCTTCATGTCGGCCAGCAGTGTCAGTGTACGATTTAACTACGGTTAGAAACCGACGATTTCGTTAAATTGAGATTTATGTATATTACCACTGAAGCTCCGCTCAAAATAGTTCTATATGATATATTACATTCACCAAGAGTATCCTGTATAATAAACGAAGTGCCTCCATCTCTATTGACACTCGATGAGCAAAGTACACCTGCTTTTTCTATGCATTTTAACATAAATAAAATATTATTATTTTGTTTTAATTTTTGTTTTTATAATGTAATATAATAATATTTTATATAATATAATTATTTAATTATAGATTAATTTTACTACATTCCTAAGTATAATAAATTATAATTGCGTATGAGTGAATGCAGAAAACAATACGGCAAATGAACAATTATTGGATTACATTGGATTCATAGTAAAATTTACAGAAATAATCTTTTTTTTTATATAACTATTTATCAATTTTTGGGAAAATATTCACCTATTTCAAAATTCTGAGCACGCCACTACGTCTATAAATACTTTATAGCAATAATTCTTTTTTTGCTTCTCCAGCTAATCACGTTTATAATACAATGAACTTAGTCAATGTTTATTCTGAAATCCAAACTGATAATCAGGTATAAGTTGTATTTTATTCCATTAATGGTTTTAAACAATTAAGAATACATTTTTTGAAGAACTATGACAAGCTAGGAAGAAGTTGTATTGGTCTGTTTGAGGTAGCTCATTCTGGTGGCTGTGCCATTTTTCATTTTATCTATTGCTAGAACACTTTCCATTTTTATAATTGCATTGTTTATTTGTGTAAGAAGATAATAGCCTTCTTTGGCAGTTCTTTAAGTATGCGTAGGCTAATTTCATCGAAAGCAGCTAACTTTTTGATATAAGTTTAAATTTTATATTTAATTTATAGAAGTGAAAAGTACCATATTTTTTCTCTTGTTTTATCAAGTGGTTGACTTTATATAATAACAAGTTTTATAGCGATATCATTTGGTTGAAATACATTCTCAAGGTGTCAAAAGTATACATTGACTTTATTTTGTTCACTGCGTACCTAGGTCCCGTCACCTTTACGGATATTCGGAAAATAGTCTTTGTATAGTATTTTCGATTATTCCATTAATAAAATTATTCAGTATTTTCGATTATTAATGAATAAAAAATGTTCGATATTATTTTTATAAATTTTAATCAATATAAAGAATTTTTTTATTTAAATTTTTACTTTTTAGTTTACACTATTTAGTGTAAACTAAATAAATAAATAGCATGCTATTTTCAATTCAGTGAATAGTTTTATACCGAACTATTCTATACCTCTCGATAAAATAACCAAATATTTTTATACCAAACTATTCGATATTTATCAATAAAAATTACCGAATAGTTTTATACCGAAATATTCGATATTTGTCGATAGTAAAACCGAATAGTTTTTATATCAAACAGTTTGATAGTTTGTTTGAATTATCGAACAATATTCCATAGTACCCATCACTACCCTCCGTGCATACTCATATTGTATTATGAATTGTGACAACTTAATTTTAGCTAAATGCAGAAATACATATTTTAACTTCGTGGTTACTAATTACTTATATTTGAATAATATTATTTATAAATAAAATATACATATTTTATTTATATTAATTATAATATATGTGTAATTAATGTTAACTACCTATATACTTTTCTCTCAATATTATAATATTGAAAAATAAATAATTTTTTATACAATAATTTTTTTAAACAGTGAATTTATTATATTTATTTTTATATATTTATTTATTTAGATGGTAGTTAAATTTTTCATAGCCAATAATATGAATCAATATAACATCACAATTTAAATGTTATCACAGTGTACCTTTACATGTGAACGGTTAATCTGGAATATGTGCTTTAATTTTAACCACCTATATTATAACCAGAGACTATAAAGTCTATTTGAGAAGGGTAGGCATACTATGTGGAAAAATATAGTTTAGATATATTTGAATGTCAACATAGTAAGCATAGGTACCGAATAATATTAGGAAATGACAAATGTTTTAGTGTAATTTATTGAAGTGGAAGTTACACTAACAAATTTTTGTAGTAAAATAATACTATTGTAATTCAAAATCTACAACGTCTATATAATATACCTTGAGAGATAAATTATAAATCATTTTTAAATGATGAAAACTTTTTTAATGTTTCTGGAATTTTTTAAATACTCGTATTTTTAAAATATAATTCTATTGTTTTTTATTTTACATTTAATTAATAAATTCAATATTTAAAAGCAGCTTCCAAAAAGGAAAATTAAATCTAAATTTCTCATCTTTCAAGCGGTGATACAATTGTTTCTCAAGGTTTTTTAATGCTATAAGAAATTTGAGTTCCGTAAACATATTTTTGATAAAGATTTTGATTACATGGCAATAACAAACGATACTGACACAGGACTATTTTAAAATATATTTAAATTTTTTTTTTTTTTTTTCATTTTTTTTTTTTTTTAATTTTCTAAATTTAGTCTATATAAAACACCTAAAAAATGTATGGTTTACTTAAGTTCTGAAAAATATAAATCAAAATATTAAATAAAAACATTTATAAAAATAATTTTAAAATTGTGTGTAAATAAGTATTATATGGATATGAACTGAGAATTTATGTCCGTAATTTAAACGGTAATAATAATTCATAACAATAAAAATAAATTATAAATTGTGTAGGATGTAAATATTAAATTAAAAAAAAAATCAACAAAATAGAAATTGGAGAAGAATTCTTGACGAAAAATACGACAAGAACTAACACTAACGAAGAAAACTCGAAAGTGAGGAAAAAAAAATTTAATTCCGGTATGGAAGACTGCCATATAGTTGGATCCCCAATTTTAAGTTTCAATGATTTTGGCACAGTTTCAAGATAATCAATGGAAATAAAAGAACAAACGTGCACAAAGAATGCATAAACAAACAGCATAAATGTTGTGAGTAAATTCACAAGTGGGGTGTGTCTCCAGATCTATCCACAATCTACAAAATTGAAAGTCAAATATCACGAGAACAACTAAGGTCAAACGGAGGAAATAAAAGTACAAACGAATGGCATTATATGGTTGTCGCAACGCCGATGAGAGGACTGTCATAAATTCACCCCCTCCCTACCCCTTGGAAGTGTAAATAACTTTGGAATGGCTTTAGCAAAACCGATTGGAATAAAAGTAATAACGTCTACAAACATAACGCAAAAGACTAGCTTCATGTTAGCTTGGAAGTTCTGAGGAGGCAGCTCGTTCACCTTATATTGCAAGTCTGATACCTCGAGAACGGCTAATGCACATATGATGAGACAAAAAACAAAATCGTGCATAAACGAAGCACAAACAAATGGTGTTATTTTGGTGAAAAAATCCGAGGGGTTGGGCCTGAGTATATCTACAGATCCCCGTCCCCTAAAAAAAAAACAAATTAAACACAAACAAATAATATATGTATCAAAATTCCAAAGTGGGGGACTGGAGATATAGAGCTAGTACCTAGTACTTTAGTTTCAAAAAAATAATTGAATATCAAAGATATGACATCCAAAATATGACGAAACATTAGCCCTCTAAGACAGTTTTCAGGGTACCCTGTGAGGGAGCGATATATTATTGAAATACAATTCGTACATATTTTAAATTAAAGCTTTTTGAATTTTACAATTATTGTTATTACATCATATTTAAATAATGGTGACAACTTATGTTGTCATTTTTTATAATATTTCATTAGCTAAAATCAATAGAATATTTTAAAATATTTTACATACATATATAACATTAATTGAAAAAATATAATATATTTAATATTGTTATTTACATATTTTCTGAAGGTGTTAAATTTGATAATGGTAAGTGACAGTGACCTTTGGAAAAACGAGTTAGAAAGATCTACATTGCGAGCATTCAAAATTCATGGTTTTTAAATGTACCTTTAACAATAATATGAAAATATTATAAAATAAAATGAATAATATCTACCTCCTAGTCAGCAAATCAATATGCTGATTAATATAATAATAAGATGATAGTTATTTTCGTTCGATATGGTAATTAGATTTCGTCAACTTGCTGTTAAATATTTATCAAAACATTTGCTCATATCCAACAAATTCGAAAATTTCAGTTTAACAGAAGACCACCATTTACGTATAATAAAAATTGCACCTACACTTATTTTTTTAACTAATGCCAAAATTGTTAAAAATGTTATATAGGACAAACTAAAAGAAATATAGGAATTAGGCTTAAAAAACACATTAAAAATATTAAAAATCAAAAAACAAACAAATCACCAATAGCAGAACAAGTATTAGAGGAAAACCATAATATACAAACAATACAATTATTAAAACAAGTAAAAAATAATCAAGAATTAAATATAAGGGAAGCAATAGAAATATCAAAGAATAAAAATAACTTGTTAAATTGGGATCTAAATCCACTACAAAATAACTTTGGTACAAAAACATTGTAATGATCGGTATGACTCATCGATCGATAACCTTATGGTCATATGGTCGGGGTTCATCGATAGATGACGTCATCAGTTATTTAAAAGGGAATGTATACTCGCCTAACGACTCAGTAGTTCTTCCGCACTGAAGATCAGAACATTGTTTTCGAAATACGTATTTGTTAAATAAAAATAAATTATTTTATAGAAACTGGGTATTTATTTATATATATATATATATAAATAATTCCACAAGTAATTCAAAACCAAAATAGTCTTATGCTATTTTAACAGTATTTTTTTTAATTTTTTAAAATTTATTTTCTTTCTTTAATAATAAACAATTTTAGAATAAAATAGCCAAAAATATAATTTTTTTTCCCAGTCACCATTAATTTCTAATATGCTCATTATAATAAATATATTACAAAATAAAAATTATTAAAACATTCCTTTGTTTACACACGTTAAGACCAACCTTTAACTGTCTAAGGCATTGACCAAGGTATACTATGAGGGGGGGGGTTCTATTATTGATAACCCACATGTAGATATTTAGCTTTTTAAAATTTATAATTATCGTCATTACATAATATTTAAATAATAGTGACAACTTATGTTTCCATTTGTTAAAATATATCATTAAATAAAATAAATAGAATATTTTAAAATATTTTAAAATATTTTTACATGCACGTATAACATTAATTGAAACATTATAATATAATTAATATTCTAATTTACATAATTTCTGAAGGAAAAAAAAGTAAGTGACAGTAACCTTGGAAAAACAAGATAGAAAGATCTACATTACGAGCATACAAAATTCATGGTTTTTAAATGTATTTTTGACAATAATATTAAAATATTATAAAATAAAACGAAATAAACCCTAAAATAAAAATCTTAAAAACGTTTAGTAGACTCTAACAAATTAAAAAATTTTAGTTGGAGAGTGAACCACCTTGCTCGTACACTACAAATTGTATCACCACTATTATCTATTGAATCTATGCTATATTTAAAGTATTTTTATTCAATTTACTTAATTAATCTATTAACTACCTATCATTTATTATAATAAAATCTGATCATTACACTGTCAAATTTCAAAATATATTTGTCATATTTCTATGGGTATTGAATAATTTTGGAATATCTAAAAACGAGATATCAAATTGATTATGTACCACCACTAAATTTAACATGGGAACTCTGACCCTATTATAATTATAAGTATTAATCAAATTTGTTTTCATTCTTTAAAAATAAACAATTTTATAACAGAACAGCTAAAATAAATATTTTCATTTACAGTCATCATTGATTTCTGATATATTTGTTTAAAATATATATATTCCAAAACATGTATCAATCACTCCTTTATTTACACACATTTTGACCAACCACTAACCGTCTAAGATATTTTCCCTGGGTATACAATTAGAGAGCGTTCTATTATTGATATCCCACATTTAAATATTTCGATTTCTAAATTTTAAAATATCATTAATACATTTAAATAATGGTCACAACTTATGTTCCCAATTTGTTATAATATTTCATTAGATAATATCAATAATATATTTAAAAAAATTTTAAATACATAAATAAAATTAAATGTTAATACACGCATAACATTAATTAAAAAATTATAATATATTTAATATTGTTATTTACATATTTTCTGAAGTATTTCCTAACTTTGATGGTAAGTGATAGTGACTTTGGTAAAAACAAAATAGGAAGATCTACAATACGAGCATGCAAAAGTTATGGCTTTTAAATGTACTTTTAAGAATAATCTGAAAATATTATAAAATAAAACGAATTATATCTATCTCCTATTAACTAAATCAACAAGCTCGTTACTATATGCTGGTCGTTATAGATAGATAACAGACTTCCACAACGAAAATAAAAATTATCTACATTTATGTGTATATTTAAAATAAAGAGTCTAACATAAGTTGTTATTATAAATAATACCCAAGTTATGTTTATAAGTTCATTACGTCAACTTGCTGGAAAGTATTTATCAAAACATTTGGTCGAGTCTATCAAATCCGGATATTTCAGTTTTGCAGGGGCCCAAATTGTACATATAATAAAATTGCATCAACAGTTTTTTTTTTTTTTTTTAACTAATGAATCTTATGCTATTGTAACAGTATTTTTTTTTTTACTAAATTTACATACATAATAAAAATTCTATGTGCCTCAAATTTCTACTCGGACTTATTTAAATAAGATCCTATTCTATATTTCTAAACTATCTATCATTTATTATAATAAAATCTGATCATTCTACAGTCAAATTTCGAAATATACCTTATTTATAGCGTGCTTCTATGTGTATTAACCATTTTTGGAATATCTAAAAATGAGATATCAAATCGATTGTGTACTATATCACCTCCAAAAATAACACGAGAACTCTAACCCTATTATAGTTATTCGTGTTAAACAAACTTATTTTCATTCTTTAATAATAAAATCTTTTAGAATAAAATAGCCAAAAAAATAATTTTCCTTCCCAGCGACTATTGACTTCTGATATACTTGTATATAATAAATATATTCCACAAAAAAATTATTAAACTACTACATTGTATACACACGTTTTGTCCAACCTTTAACCGTCTAAGGAAATAGCCAAGGTATACCATGAGGCATCATTCTATTATTGATATTTCACATAGAGATATTTAGCTCTTTAAATTTTATAATTATCGTTAGTACATAATATTTAAATAATTGTGACAACTTTTGTTCCCATGTGTTATTATATTTCATAAAATGATATTCAAAAATTATTTTAAAATATTTTTACATAGAGGTATAACATTAAATAAAAAATGATAATATAATTAATATTGTTATTTACATATTTTCTGAAGAAATAAAAAGTAAGTGACAGTGACCTTGGAAAAACAAGATAGAAAGATCTTCATTACGAACGTGCAAAGTTTATGGTTTTAAATGTAGTTTTAACAATAATCTGAAAATAAAATAAAACGAATAATATCTATCTCCTAGCAACTAAATCATAGAGCCCGTTGCTATGTACTGGTCATTATGGATAGAGTAACAGACTTCCACAACGAAAATAAATAGTATCTAAACTTATAATTAAAATCTAAATTAAACAATCTTATATAAGTTGATAGAAAAAATATAAATAAAATTCGGATATTAACCAAACTATAAATGTTACCTGATTTTTTTTACTTGATTCCTTTTCTCCCACTTTAGGGAAAACGATTAATGTCCAATAACACTCTAAGTCCAGCTATGTTGTTTGTTTACAAATATTCCTAATTCAACTTATAAACATTACCCAAGGTATGATTATAAGTTTATTACGTCAACTTGCTAGAAAATATGCATCAAAACATTGGCTCAAGTACATCAAATCCGAAAATTTCATTTAACAGCAGCCCACCTTGTATGTATAATTAAAATTCCATGAACACTTTTTTTTTAACTAATGAGTCTTATGCTATTTTAACAATATTTTTTTTGCTAAATTTACAAACATAATATTAATCCTATGCACCTCAGATTTCTATTTAGTTTTTATTTAAATATGATCCTACCTTATATTTCTAAACTTTTTATCACTTATTA
>JAIPRL010003684.1:14203-44631 GCA_025469235.1 Pemphigus obesinymphae | reverse complement strand
GTGATATGAGGAAGGTGGGAGTAAGTGAAGAAGATGCGGGAGATAGAGTTAAGTGGAAGTGTAGGACCAGGGTGGCCGACCCCAAATAGTTGGGAGAGAAGGCGAAGGAGAAGAAGAAGATTAAATTAAAAATCAATAGTCAATATTTAAAAAAAAAATCAATGTTTAAAAACAACATTGTAAACGCAAGTAAAATCTTGACTGAGTAAAAAATATACACCTATAAGCATTATTGTATTGTTTAATGCAAACCTATAGGATGTTAAAAATAATCGCCTATACAGTTAAATGTTTTTAGATTAATTAAAACTGTCCAATTGAAAAAAATAAAAAATACGTATTTTAGAATAATAGGTATATCCGTGTACCTACTTGTCCTTGTAAAACGAGACCGTTTCAATGCGACCGCGACGCATTGCATTGAGTAATAAAAATAATAATGTTGTCAATTGTCAACAAATCAGGAAAACGATTTCTAACGATAAATTCAATATTGTTTTTCGTATTGGACTCTGACAGACGGTTGTGTCGTGGGCGGGTGAGGTTTGTCGGGCGACGAGGACCCGTTTATTATCGTTTCGTAGTCCAAAATATCAAAGAATGGGTAGCAAATGTTTTACTGTTTCCGATATAAAAATATAAATGGAAACCTGGCATACGAAGCGACTTGGATATTTTATGTTTCGCCAACAAAATATTTGTGGTTTCGTCATACTTTTGTGTGTTGTTTAGTTATAGTGCTTTTCGTCATGGGTGACGTTAGTGATGTTGGATTTCTTAAGCCGTTCCTTCCACACCCGTCCGTCGGTATCATTTATTGGTTCATTTTTGTTCTTCTAAAAAGCTTTCGATAGGACGTACCATAGCTACCTAACCAGACATAGAATAAAGTTTTTTTTGTACAACATTATACGTATTCACATCATAGATGGAGGCAAATATATATCACGAAGGTACTTTTGTGGTGTTTATGGACTATGGAGGTGACTTCTCCGTGCCGAGTGTGGTGGCTGCACTGTAGGGCCGTGCGCTGCCCGCATCACATACGCACCGGCACCCCCTAATATTACTGTATTTTCAAGTTTCATAATTTCATTTTTACGCACGATAATACCACAACAACTCCGGAACCGTTTGTCCGCCATAATTTTCCAACGGGCACCGCGCCACAGCTCTTGGTCGTTTGGCAAACGCCGACTGCTAAGCGCTTTACCGGCCCGATATTTTCACATAGTTCAGTACCCGAAGAACATTATTTTTGTTCCATACCGACCGTCCGTGTGCGGCCGTGGTGCAGCCGTACGAGATCGTACCGATTTTGACCCGCGTGCGCGCCCACTACGGTAAGTATATTGACCTTATCAGACGAGGATTGACGGTTTCTATATAATAATGATCATGTTCGTAGACACGTCACGTTATCCGCATTCTCCGTTGGGATCCGAGTGCTTAACGCTGTAGCTCTCTACCTACGGCTGTAGTCGCACAAACTGTTGATACCAACCACTACCAGCACCGACCATTGAAGAAGCGATCGTTCGATCCCCCAGTTGCCCAAACGATGCCGCCGACCAGGCGAAGTGAGTGTATACTGTATCTATTAGAGACGGTAAACTGAAAAATCACAGTGAAAGTACCTATCAGTAACTTAGGACTTAGGATAACGAAAAACATATTGTAAATGGTAATCGATCAAAAATTGCGATTTCAAAATAGTTGGACGGTTAGAAAGTCCAAATTACCTATATGTTTTTTATAAATTAAATTATATAATTAATTTTATAATTTAATTATATGTAAACAATAGTACTATAGATCAGTGATTCAAGGGGGTTGGGGGGAGGCGTTGGTAGGCCCGTCGCTAGGGTACAAACAAGTCATGTGTCGCTTTAGGACGGAATAATTAAAATAGGTAGGTATATATATTTTTGTTAGAAAAAAATTGATGACCTTATTTTCCCCTATTTACAATTTTATATTTGCCCCCCCCCCCCATACATTGAACCTCTGACTAGCCTTTCCCCCCCCCCCAAGATTTTAGAGCGGCATTAAAATTTCCGCTTTGGGGCAGAAATTATCTAGCGACAGACACGAGTGTAGGGTCCACGCCTCGCTTTAAGTCCCTACAGTCGCCTTTGATTTAGAATTTATATTATCAGAAAACGCTATAATAATATAGCATTTTCCATGTATTTTAATAATTTACACTACACCTGCCTGTGAAGACGGTATTACAATACACTCATGTAATACTTATGATATGGTCTAAATAAACAGTGCCATTTTTAAATACTCGTGTAGGTGGATAATAAATACACGGCAGCATGATCATAGAATATAATATATAAAGTATAAACCTAATATATTGACGAGATGTTCGCGGCAGCCAAGCCGAGGCATTCTACTTCCGCACGCATGGCAGAATAACATGGAGTTACTATATATCATGATTATAACAACAGTTTTTATACAACTTAATATTCAAATTAATCCTTTTATTTTAATAATTCACATAGTTTTGTTGATACTATTACTAAATTAATGTACTCATTGTTATCATCCTAGAATTTTAAATACCTAATTATATTAATTTCTTTTTATTAAAAACACTGATTAATGTATATTATGCATGTTTACTATCAGGATCATCCTAAAGAAAGATTTTTGTGGGGTGAAAATGTAAAAAAAATATGTTACTCTCTTCAAAACATAAAATAGACAAAAAAAAAAATTAATCAACCATAAGTTTGCCGACTAAAATCTTGATCATTTATAAATTTAAAATTGCGAAAAATACTTCATTGCTACATAATTTCCTGATAAAATTCCAAAATAAGTCGTTCAATACATGAATAAGCAAAAAAATAAAGGCCATTGATTTTTATACTTTTTCCAACTGCTTTCTGAAGCAACCGCTTGGAACTTTTGGGATTGGTAACTTATTAGTATTTTATTCTTCTTCTTCCTCTGGCATTTAATACTCTCTAAGAGTTTTGGCCGCCATCACAATATCCCTCCATTTCTCTCGATCCTGAACTAATTCCCTCCATTCCTGTACTCTCAATTTTTCAAGGTTTTCTTCCACACTATCCAGCCATCTTTTCCTAGGCTTCCCTCGAGGTCTTTTCCCCATTGGTTTCCAGTTTAGGACTGCTCTACTTATATCATCCTCGCTTCTCTGCATTACGTGTCCTAGCCATTGAATCCTTTGCCCTCTTATGAAGCTGATGACTGATGCAATTTCCAATTCGTCTTGCAGTTCTTTGTTAGATTTTCTTCTCCAAGTTGCATTTTCAGTATCATAAACTGGTCCACAAATTGTCCTTCCAAATTCTGTTTTCAACAGTTCTAAGCTTTCTTTCGGTTGTACTGGTGGTAGTCCTTGCTTCACAACCATATGTGAGGGTAGGCCTTATTATTGCCGTATATAGTCTAGCTTTGGTTTTCTTTGAGAATAATTTGGACTTTATAAACTTACTTAAGGCAAATGACGCTCTTTCAGCCTTTGTTATCCTGACTCTTATTTCCCTTGACCAATCATTTTTAGTATCTATCAGCTTCTAAGTACCGAAATTCATCAACTTTTTCGAAAGTTAGGGACCCCGTATCAGGGTTATCTCCGTTATCTAACAACTCCATTATTTGGTTTTTTCGGCATTAATTTTCAGCCCTAACTTTCTGGCTGCTTGCTCGGGGGCTTGGGCTGCTTTTTCTGTATCCTCCAAGGAGTTCCCTAATATATTTAAATCATTTGCAAAATCCATTACTTGTATATATGTTGTTGGCCGATCACTACTCCAGTTGTTTCCATTTGTAATTCCCTTATAGCTTTTTCCAATGCTATATTAAATAATTTGTTTAATAACTGCTTTAAGCCAGTTCTTACTTCAAACACTTCTGACATCGTATTTTTGACCCTTATTTGATACTGTGTGTCTTTCATGCACATTTTCGTCAAGGCCACTAATTTTTGTGGGATCCCGAACTCTTCCATTATATTGTATAGCCTTTTTCGATCATATGATGCTATCATAGGCCTTTTTAAAATCAACAAATATCTGCCAGATGTTTTGGCGGAATTCATATTTTTTTTCTATTATTTGGCCTATGATAGCGAGCTGTTCTATTGTTGATCTTCCTTTTCGAAATCCACACTGGTATTCGCCTAAATTTTCTTCTACGTATGGTGTAGTATTTATTAGTACTAATTATTATTCCTATGTTGCCCACGTAAATTAAGTAATACAAGTACATAGAAAATGTTATAGTTCAATATTATGTGATATTATTATTAACACGAATACCCATATGTATTTAAAATTTTATGTTATATACTGTATACTACCTAAATACTTGCCATCACAGCTAGTCCATCCATATGATAAGTTAATTTTAAATTCCGAGTATACAAAGTTTTACGATATGTTATACCAACAAATTATGTAAAAACCGAGAAAAAATATGTTCTTAGTTGTCAAAATTGATTATATTACTATCTCCTCGTAATTTCAAAAATAATAGTCCTAGAGATTTGAAATTTGCAATATTTAATAAATATTGATATAAATTATATTATGAATTACCTACTTAAAAACCAAATTAAATTTTAAACAAAGTATAGTATTATAATTGTTTTGACTGTTTATTTATTAGTATTAAAATGTATATCTGTGTTATATTTATTGGCTAAATAATTAACATTCATAAATTATTTATTTAAGGTCCTAGTCCTACACTTACACTTAAATCTCCTGTATCTTCACTTACCCCCAAATTCCTCATATTATTCACATTCTCTACCTTTTTTTTGGTCTTCCTCTCCCCTCTTTCCATCAACATACATTTCCTTTACTAATCTTACTGCCTCTGTTTCTTCCCTCCTTAACACATGCCAAAGCTATCTCAATCTATTCTCCCTCGTTTTGTCAATGTTCAAAGCTATTCTTGTACTACCTATTATATACTATATTATATTATATACTCATTCCTTATTTTGTTTTTTTTTAGTCACTCCACTCATCCACCTTGACAGCTCTTCTCTGCTACACTCATTCTGTTCTATCTTCTTATCAAAATTCTGTTCCATGTTGCAGGCCTCACCATTGCCATATAAAATTAACCTTTTAACCTAATAAGGTATATAAATAATCAGCTGCAAACAACATGCACCATAGTACCTCACCTGTATATCCTTTGTTATTTTATCTATTCTTAGGGAAAATTACTAAGCCGAACTCTGAGGCACTCCCATTCTGACCCTAAAATCCTCTGTTTTTCCACACAGACTCATCACTCCTGTACTTACTCACACCTTAATACATATCTTCAATTACATTTACATACACTTTTGGTAATCCTTTCTTTATTAATGCCCACTTCTAGATCTCCCTAGGAACCCTATCATAGGCCTTCTCTGGATCAATAAACATCATAAACAATTTCCTTTTAATTTCTTTGTACTTCTCTATTATCTGTCTTACAAAAAATGTTGGCTCCATTGTTGACCTCATAGACATAAACCCAAACTAATTTTTAGTAACAATTGTCTCATTTCTTACCCTTTATCCATTAGCTTACTCAAATCTTCATACTGTGGCTCATAAGTTTTATCCCTATATAGTTCCCACATTCCTGTACATCTCCTTTACTCTTGAATGTTGGTACCACACAACTCTTCCTTCCACACTTTGGGAATTTTTCTTTATTAAAGATCAGCCATCCTATACTAATACTTCCTAATACGTTTCATACTTTTACTGGTACTCCATCTGATCCCATCACTTTCCTTTTTTTCATTTTTCTAACAACGCTCCACACTTTCTCTTGCCCTATAAAATCCACCATACTCAAATTTCACTCGACTCAATTGCATTTCATGAAAATTCTTAATTTAATAATTCCTCAAAATATTCTTTCCATATCTTTATGATTTCCTTGTCAAATAGTTAAACTGTATTTTTTCTTGATGTTATCTCCTGCACTTCTTCTGCCCACCACCATTTTTGCTTATCTTTGGCAATCTCAAAACCGTCTCAATTAGCACACAATTTTTCCTGCACCAAATATCCATAACCATTAACCTAGTTGCGTTGTCACTGGAGGTCTAAGTAATATTGTATTTATACGTAATATTATAATAATATAATATGCTAACTCTGAATAGACAGACGGTTTTTCGTGGAAGAGAAAACTACGCTTTTTATTTAATTCCGTTGATCGTTTTCCGTATTTCGACTTTTCCGAAGACGCGAAGTTTAGGTACACGCCGTATAAGTTCAGTGTACATTCTATAGATCGCATGGAAGAAAACCGTTCCACTGTTCGGTTCTCATCGTTTCAGCGTTTTTCGCGTCGTCGTCTTATCATCCCAAAATCGGAATTTGCGACCTTTTGCCTACGTTTTTCAATGCCGTGTAGGTCGGAATCGGATTTCGCCGACGTTTTAACTGCCGATTGAACATTTCTTTGTCTACGATTCGTCGTCTCTGTACGACCGAGACGTTTGTTCCCAATGTGTAGTTATCTATATTATTAGCCGAAACACGGTACCATCCGTTATCTAAATCGTTTAAATTGCAGAAATTTCGATCGTCTTATCATTTCGATAGCTTGGTGATATAGGTCGTCGATTGTCAAACCGACATTCCATACGGGTCTGCCAGTTCCAATTCCACTATGTAAATCTGATTTTTTTTTTGCGTTTTTTTTTTTCGATCTCGGCGTCTACGGAGATAATATTTATCCAATGTACACGATGTGTGAACAAAATCTTAATAAATGTTCTTATCTTTGCAACTTTTATTATATTTATTATACTTTTTTCTGTTCGTTTGAACTACGTATATTGTACCGAATACCTGTGGCAAGTTCCTATCTTATTTTTTTCGGACATTTGTAGATTTCCATCTATGAACAATAGATTTATAAAACACCGAGAACTGGAAGTCCGATCGACTGATTCACATATTAGATACCTTTACTATATTTTTTTATAACTCACAGTAATGAATTTCAAATCGTCTGACTTTCGTAGTATTTTCACAATTTTAATTATATTTATGTTAATCGAATTCACATCTGCAGAGTACCTATTATATTTTAATACACCCATATTATATTATTATGGTATTTTTCAAAATTTTTATTAAATATAATTTATGTATGTTGTATGAAACCCGTTACTCTCGGGTAAGGTTCGAATTCTTATACAAATCTGAGAATAGTAAGTTCGATACATTTTTTGATTACTTATCTACTTTGTCAACCTATAACAGAAGCATTATCTTCTAGAAAGAAAACGCCAAATTCCGTCGCAGGCGAAATATTTTTAAAATAAACTAATTAACATTATTATTTCTCAAAAAACTTCGGTCACCTACTTATTTCGGATCTTGATAAAAAAAAAAAAAACATAATATGAGGTGTATGAATTACACTAAAAAGTAATTCGACTTATATGTGATGTTTCACTCAAAAAAAATATATTTACAAGGTGTCACCCAAATGCGGTTACAAATTCAAGGTTTTGCACTCTAAAGGTGTTAAACTTACTAGTAATCTCACTTAAAAGGAGTTAAACTTACAAGGAGTTGCATCCGGTATGTGTTGCACTTAAGTTAGTATTATAATATACTGTGTTATTATGTAGTATGTATAAATAAGGTTGGTACACTGGGTAAACCCGCTTGCCGATACCATATGTCGTTTGTCGTGTACCTACAGACCTACTAACTGACTACGGAACTACAGTCTTGAGTCTACGAATAAATATACGGGTGTTTACAAAAGTGATAATTATAAATTATTAATAAAAATATGTCAAAAAATAAAATTTACTGCGCTATAAAGTCGAGGTGCCTGCGACAGTTTTCGAATGTCGTGCGTTATTTAAATAAATGTAGTATTGGAATGTATTAAATTTATTGAAAAAAAATAATTCCGGAACTCTTACATTACACGCCGCCGTAATTCACTCCCCCCCCTGCCACACACTGCCATAACGCTCCATCGTCACACACGGTGCCGGATAGGGAAGCTACCGGCCCAAAAAAACTTTTAACCTGAAAAATTTATCATACTATAGAGTAGTTAGTACCGGCTATTAAAAATATTCCAATTTTCACCTTGTGCTCTTATATTTTTGGCTAGTGATCTGACGTTCCACGTCGCTATTCTCATCCTGGTCTTCTCTTTTGACGAACTTGTATTGACAGTCCCCACCCAGAGATCCGAATGGGGACTATTTAACTTCCGGAATTCTTTACCTTTACAGTCGTCATTTCATCATTATCCTCAGGAAAGTTAATGCAGTAGTTTCCTCTTGCTTTCTGCATCGCAGTTGGTGAGCCATTACTTGAACTATTTTCAAACTGCCTTCACCATATCCTTCCATTGCCGTTAGTTCTGCTATAATACCAATGGTCGGTAGTAGCGGTTGCTGCTGCTTCCCTCAGCTACTTTTTTTTAATCGCCTCTTACGATAAACAGGAGTTACTTGTGGATCGATTCTAACCCCGGACCCACGCGGTGTTACACATTATTTAATGGGCCCAAATATTGTTAACTATATAATATAATAACTCGGTAACTCGCACACACCACCGTTATTATAACGTTAGTCGTTCCTGTCACGCGCCGCTGTAACGCTTCTCTGTCACACACTTCTATAACGCCGTACTGCCACACGCTGTCGGTACGAGGAGTATTACGGCAGTGTATAGTGAAGACGCGTTACGTAGGTGTGTGACGGATAAGCGTAACAACAGCGTTTGACGGATTATCGTTACGACGCCACGTGACGTTGGTGTTTGAGGACGGAGTGTTACAGCAGTGTGTGACGGAAACGTGGAACGTTGGGGTGTGAAGGAAGAGCATTACGGTGGCATGTGACGGTAGAGCTTTGCGGTAGTGTGTGACAAGAAAGCGTGAAACATAGGTGCAACTAGAGCTCTATTTCTGGGTGAGCTAAATTTTAATAATATCAGCGAAATGTATGAAATTGACGACTTGTGCTTATAATAATAACAGCTTACATTTTTTTTTCGCTTCGCTCGAAATATTTCATTACCTATATATTACTAGAATTCAATCATATTTTTAAAAATATTTACTATAGCTCACAAAACAGAGTGATAACTGATATTAGCACATCTCGTGACAATATCTCAGTAGAGATTGGTACATTTTTCTAATATATTAGCCACTGACGATTGTTGGTTGGTCAACAAATGCTTAAAATGCACGCGGTAGCATTATATATACCAAAATTATATTTAACAGTAAATATTTCTTAACATTTTGACCAAATTTATATTGAGGTTGTGTAAAACCTGTAACTGGTGTCTGGTTCGAGTTCTTATAAAAATCTGAGAATAGTATGTTTGATCAATTTTCGGATTACTTATTTTGCCAACAGTACACTTTGGGAGTGAACGACTTGATCTTCTAGAAAACTTACAAATAGTCTCACATAATAGGTGTTGCACTTAAGCTATAGTTTAATGATAGTATTCATATTGTTGATAAATATTAAAACTATTAAAGACAATAACACATTACTTATGGTAAATTATACATAGGATTCAGAAATTACACATTAATGTTCGAAAACTGGGTGGGCTAAGCCTACCCCCCCCCTCCTATTACGATGTGAAATTAAAATTCACGTGAAATAGAGACCTCTAGTTATCACACTTTCATCCGGGAATACCTTGCAGACCTTACATTGTTTTAACCCTTCTCTCTTCCACATAAAATAATCAATTTGTGATTTGTTTCCTCCACTCTTATAGGCTGTATAATATAATGCTCTTCTTTCTTCCTAAAATATCATTGCTATTAATGAATAATTTTCAGTCGAAAAATACTATAATATATTAGGTCGCGTCCAGATAGAGCGCATATTTTGTCGCGCGGCACATACTCATCCACACGCACGCAGCTTTTAGCCGCGACATAAATACAATTTCATACAGATCATTATTAGTATTAGACCTACCCATAAACCTAAATGTAATATGGTCATATAAAAAAATTACTTGAGATAGGTAATGAGAATCTATAATGATTAGAATAATTTGTTCGAAATTTGCGAATTGATACGCACAAGACACACATATACACCTAAAAAAGTACATAAATACATACCTATCTATACTAGTTAATAGTATACAGGTATTATGATCGAGTGCAATCTAGTACTTACTTACACTATAGATACAGGAGGGTGTCCAGAAAATTTTTTAGCAAATAAATTTAAAATATAATAAGGATAAGTGCACCTCGAAATTTGTTTACTAAACATGATGTCAAAGCCGCGCGGCATTCCACCCATCATCCACACAAAGCATTAAATGTCGCTCGGCATTCCTTTGATCTAGACCGCTCACTCGCTCGATCGAAAATAATGCCGGGCTGCATTGAAAAAAGTCGTTGAAAATGTATTTATGTATTCATGATCGTGAGAAACATAGCCAAAACATGCTACGTCTGAACACAACATAACTGTACAAATAAAGATTCCAAAATATAGAGTTATATATATTACATAAAATCATAAAATAATATAAAACAAAAAAAAAAAACCCCCAAATGATTATTTAGTAAAAAAAAAAAAAAAAATTTGGACCCGTATAAGGTGGAAGCACTTTGCTTATCAGACAGGATAATCTTGGTGGATGTATTGCATTTGAAACAATTATATTTATGCATATTTTTGTGTGCAGAATTTCGATTAACCGTTACCAGGTTTAGGCATGTATAATATCATCAATGAATATTGTATTACACGTTTAGTTTTATACGTATTATCATCAAGGCTTGAAAACCTTATTAATACGTTATTTTATTCCGTCTTTTATAACGTTTTCTTTACTTTTACTATACAGGGTGTTTCTAACTATGAATACCGAAAATTCGTACACATACTCAAGTTTTGTAAATGAGTGTTAAATTTTTTTTCTACCTTTAAATCTTAGGTTTTTTTTTTTTTATTCATACTAAATTTCGCATTTAAACAAACGCATTTGTTGTCTACGTCTATCTAACATGCAATATAGCAAAATCACGCTACTCAGAATGCAAATTACGGAATTTCGGTTAAATATACAGTATAAATACCTATAATCAAATTTAAAGAATGGAATATTTTCGAAGACACCTCGGGGTTTTTTTGAAAAATATTGTCCGACAAAAAAGTTACATTAGTAATTTTTGATTTTTTTTAGCTGGTTGTAACTTTTTTGTCAAACAATATTTTTCAAAAAAGCTCCGAGGTGTCCTCGAAAATATTCCATTCTTTAAATTTGATTACAGGTAGGTATTTATACAATAAATTTAATCAAAATTCTGCAATTTGCATTCTACGTAGTGTGATTTTGGTATATTGCCTGTTGGGTAGACAGAAACAACAAATGCGTGTCTAGCGTTCCTCAATATTAGCACTAGATCGCACTAGATTCGCAACGTGAGTATGCAACAGAAAGCGTGATGTATTTCGTTGTTTTTATAAGGATATTAAAATACTTGTGTTTTAATTTGGCCTTTGGGTGATTACCGATTATTTAATGTGTTTAAAAATAATATTATTAAAAATTTTTTTTTTTTTTTTGTTTATAACGTTATCCATTTTATTCCGTTATAACATTTTAAAGCCCTGCATATTATTATACATATTTTTTCAAATAAATTTGTCTGCGGCGCCTTAGTATTTGACACGTTCAAATCCATGTTTTTTTTCCACACATCCTGGCGTGGCCTACCTTCAGACATTTTATAACAAGTTCTATGCACAATTTAAAATAAATTACAAAATTCAAAAATGTTGTTTGAAAGTTGAAACAATAAAACCGAAATTTAATATCAGTGATTGTCAAACACTCAAATGATAATAGATATTACTGTAAAAAAAACCATCTAGTAACATTACTCTATGAAAAAAAAAAAAAAAAATGCATAATCACTAATCAATATGACCACTTACATGGACAAAAAACAATTATTGTGTATTATACAAGATAATTGATTAAATTCAGATCTTATACTTTATAACGTATTACGTATAAAACATATTTTATGCATGTAAATACCCAACCCTGACCGTCACTTCGAAATATGAAAACGCGTGATTATTTTGTATAGTATGTACATAAACTAATGTAAGCACATTAAACTAGTCTAGTATTGTATTCGTACGTATTGTAGCCTACTTTTGTAAATATAAATGTCTATTATCCACTTGCACACATTTTCTTTTATGTTTCTTCCCAAACCAGCATATAGCTTTCATTACTGTACATGTTTATCGCAAAATGTCTGTTAATCATTACAGTCCTGATGGTGACGGTTAATCACAATTCTACTGTCTCAATCTTTTATTTTTCTTATTTAAGAAATTTAATACAAATGAGTTTTTAATTATTCTGATAATTTTCTCATAATATAATAAATACAAGTGAAAGTATAGTTAAGTTAAATGTATTTATAAGATATAAATTATATCATTGTAATTATTATATTAAATATTAAAATATTAAAAATAATTAAAATTAAAAATATTACATGTTTTGACCATAACTATAACATATATATGCTTAACGACAGGTTAATATTTGTTGTCTTTGTATATTATCAATAATATATTTATAATAATAATTTACTCTATTTTTTGTTAAAATATCGATAAATTGTGTTTTATTGCTAATCAAATCAAATAATAATTTTGTCAGGTAGCGGAGTGGTGCATAAGCCAACGGCACGCCAAGGTATACCAAAAGATGTCTTGGTGGAACTTAACCTAAGACATAAGAAAGCATGTATGTTTTGCGGAAGAAAAGAGATCAGTGAAAAGTTATATGGCCCACTCTATCAGTTAAATGATGTCATTGTACACTATTTTTGTATTGTAAATGCATATCTTTAAATGTTATATTTTAAGACTAATGTTGGGTTGCATAAAAATTAATTCTTAACCCTAACACTAACCTTGTTTTTTTCCCCCAATTAAAATTGGAGATAAATTGCATTCCAGCATCTGATAATTTAGTTCATGTCCCTTTATAAACACGTTCCAACAAATTTGAATCACAGTTCTAGAACTATTTCTTATTGTAGTCAATTGTTTCAAAGATCCAGTTCGGAATTTTTGTGCATACATAGTTAAAATTTCAATATATAGCAGAATATTGAACCATAGAACACACCATAATCACTGATTGTGTGATATTAATTATTGTCTTCTATTTATATTTTGTAATATATTTACTATTTAGTATATATTCTTAGTAAAATAAATAAATAATGTAATTTATTTTTCATTTATAAACATGGACTAAATATATGTGTAATTTAATGTGCCTACATTGATTATCAGTGGTTTCAAATCATTCTAGCATTGACCTGCGCATGTGTTGTTTGGTTCCAGAACAAATATGCCAGTTTGTCACAATAGTTCAAAATATTACTGCTGGAACAAACCTATAAAAACCCTTCGAAATGTATCCAAATTTTATTAAATGTATAAATTAAATTAAATTAATTTATATCACTAAAATTGAAATGTTTAAAAATCTTTTATGCAACTCCAGATCCTATTTTTAAATATTTATTTATATTTTATAAATACTATTTAATTTCAGTTATTATCCTCAAGAGCTGCTCAAAAAGGGTCAGACAAAGAAGGCATCTGGGGATTTTTATTAAAAGATATTAAAGCTGAGATAACTAGAGGATCTAGAGAGGTGAGTATTTTAAGTCATTACTCATTATAAATACTAACCATTATGGCACCATGTTATCATTATTTATTAGAGGTGGGTCAATTTGAAGTTTGAAAAATCAGAAGTCAAACTTGGGTATTAAAAGATAAACCAAACTTGATTAGAGAGTTTGAACTCGAGTAGATGTTAACTTGGACAAACTATTCAAATAAGATCGAGTTGGCCATAAAATATTTCTTTGGGGTAATATTGATTTGGGTTTGATATTAAAATTAAAAGTTTGGTTAAACTTCATAGTTCAGATCTTCATCTAAATTTTAAGTTTGATTATTATTTATGTATAGTACCAATAATCATACACATTTATGTCATTTGTCATTCAATTTTTTATGTTTAATTTAATAAATATTTAAATTTTAATATTACAGAATTTAAAAATCCGAATTTATGCATAAAAAATGTTCTAATGTGTTTTTATATTAATATTAGGTACAACACATTTATAAAATATAATAATACCTACAGTGGCGAAGGAAAAAATTTCGTGGGGGTAATGTTTCCTGAAAATATTTTAATTTTATATTTGTATAAATTAATCATATAGAATCAAACTACTTATATATTATTAATTATTATATATTTAATTATCTAATTTTATATATTATATGTCTAAATACAGACAAAATAATTGTATAAATTAATAATTTACCTTTACAACGTATAATAGGTATATGAATGTTTGAATATTATACTTAGGTATAGAAATTCATGTAAGTACTTATTATAAATTAGGTACCTATAATAATATATTAAATTATGTAGGTATTCATATTATTTGTTATAAATTAAGTAATACCGTTGATTTAAATTGATAATATATATTTTTTTAGTGGAATTCAGTTTCTTACAAATTATTTTGTAGACATTAGGTTTTTGTATTTTATTTGATAATATATAGATGAAATTAGTATATTATATTATTATGTAGGTAACAGAAATTTGATTATAATTTAAGTTATTTTTGGTACACATTATATGGTAATTTTTACTCTATTGTTTTAACTTGAGTAATTTTAAAATGTTTGTTATTCCATAATTGTATAATGATAATTAATACACACCAAATACTTTAATTAAAAATATATAGGCAGCCATGTAACTATGTATTTTACATATTTATATCATTAATTAGGTATATTATGTTTATATTTTTATTCGTGAGCAACATAAATACTAATTAGTTTTGGCTTAGTTTTTTATCTCAGAAAATTTTGAAATTATTTTAAAAAAAATTCTTAAGCCAAGTTGTTCATTTTATTTTTATTTTTCTTGAACTTTGGAGGGGTTTAACCCCCAAAACTACCTTCTTTGCATTTGCCCCTGAATACCTAGATATATTTTCAGAACAATCAACCAATACAATTATTCTGCTTCTTGATGATATTGCAATATTGTATGTATTTCCAGAGTTGGAGAAGTACAAAATGTTGTTACATGTAAGTTATTAAAATGTTTAATGGCATATATGCATTATGATCATATTTTGATTTTCGGTGTCATACATAAATAGTGATACATGGTACAGTAAATAGTAATGGTTGGTACTTATACTGACCTGTTTATTTTATCTCTTATCTTAAACTGTATACAACTTATTATTTTGGTTGTAGACTTGCACACATTGCAAAAAAATGGGTGCAACTATTTCATGTTGTGC
This sequence comes from Pemphigus obesinymphae, assembly GCA_025469235.1. Classification (NCBI taxonomy): domain Eukaryota; kingdom Metazoa; phylum Arthropoda; class Insecta; order Hemiptera; family Aphididae; genus Pemphigus; species Pemphigus obesinymphae. The sequence continues at coordinate 29,199 of JAIPRL010003684.1, read as the reverse complement.
GAATAACTGTAGAAAAATATTTCATCTTCCATGTGGTTTGGAAAATGGGTCAATGCACCAGTATTTCCAGACGTTCAAGTATGCATTATCTTTTGAATTCATAAACTTGATTGATACTCATCTAAACGAATATTTGTAGATCATTCTGTAAAAATCATCGTGTAATCCAGACGGTAGATTTAGCTGAATTACAAAAAAACGAGGAAGTACAATGTTCTATTTGTAAGGAACATGTGTTTCCCTATCCTTCGCCATCGTCACTGTGGGCACCATGTTGCAAACGCAACGCATGGTTTCATCGTGATTGTATTCAAGACTTGGCATTAAGTGCTGGATATTTCTTTAAGTGCCCATTGTGTAACAATGTTGAATTATTCAAGAGCAGAATGCTTACTTTGGGAATATATATACCATCAAGGTAACATTTTATTTAATTATATTATAATTATTGTAAAAACAAATATTAACTTAAAAATAAAGTATAAATAATATTAATTTTATCAGGCAATTGCTATTTTCACGTTTTACCCTCCTATTAGTTATTATTATTGATAACTTAGAATAGAAATATTATAATCTATAATTTTTTACGATATTATAATATATAGATATATGTATAGATAGCCCACTGCAATATAAAACACGCTATTCGAGAATAATCGCCTGATACAAGGCGACAACAATGCTAATAAGAGAAAACCGATGATTTATATTTTGTAACCTGCCGATTAATCATACCGTATATATTTAAATCTTAGAACAAAAATTAACCGGTTTCATGATTTCGGCGATCGATCCAAATGACTGATGAATACGAATTATTTTTGATGATTGTTTTTGCATAACAAATTATGACAATACGACAGTCAAGAGAGTAGTAAACGCCACACAGAAATACTTATCCCTATAATAGTGTATTGTATAAAATCTACTATTTACTATTTAGGAATAATAATGAATTTTTTCATATGACAATTTTGATTAATGTAATGATAATAGGTCCACTACCCCTTGATTTATGATCAATTCAAAATTTGATTTTAGATTACCCAAAAAAGTGACTTCTAATATGTTATATACCTTAGTATATAACACATTTTGCTACTGGTTTGAGTTCGTTTTATCTTTTATTGAATGCACTGTGGCGAAAAGTTTCCACTCCTTTGCATTTATGTACCTACAATTCCGACTTCGTTTGAATCACTGAAGCATAGCTTGGTCGGTTAAGCGTGAGTACAAAAATTTTGAAGTTATCATTGGTCAAAAGTTCATAGAATCCAGTCGTCGGAATTAAGAATTGTTTGCAAAATTTACAACAAAAAAAAAATCGAGAGTAGAAGTGTATCTAAGGTTCGGCTTTAAATCCTTAGTAATGAATGAAAACAAAGGATAAAAATGGTATATTTAAAGAGTGGTAAGGAGTAGAGATTTTTGAACATGCGTAGATCCAAGAATATTTTTTTGGGTGGGCTCATAAATATAATTCCCAAAATTAATACGAATAACACGGTAAAATTTAAATTAAATACCGAATAGTTTTTTTTTAATTATATAAAATTATATTGAAAAATGTAATCTTCTTGAATTATCACATGTGAATTTGTTGATGATCGTGATCAATGTTACTACCACGAACTAAGATAAGTATGGACTGGAAACGACGGATTAATACATGCAGACAAATTGTTATAGTAAATATCAAGGTGGGGGAATCTATGCGATTAAAACTCCATTTAGTTTATAGTTTTTACAAACATATTCATACGCAAACTACATGCTATGTATTGTGGTATGGCATATGTTCGCAAGGATCGCATGATAGATTATTGTTTAGATTCCCCCACTTATTAATTTCACCGTAACAAAATGTAATTGCACCACTACCACCCGCCTTCCTTTTCGTTTCCAGTCCATACTATCTTAGTCCGTGGTTACCACTTATCAATAATATAATCAATTGTAGGACAAGACGTGTAAATAGCCCTTTCTATTTTATTACTCACTTTATAGTGTATTTAAAAATTTAATACTTTAATAATATTTAAAAGCATTATTAGTTATACACAATGGATATAATATATATTTTTAACCCAAAATATTAAAATGTTTATTTCTTATGAATTTTTTTATTTTTTTTAAAAATTTAAAACAAAAGTATGAATAAATTAAATACTATTAAAGACATAAATGCATTTAAAATATAACATGAGGTAGGTATCTTTAACACTAATAGGATTAAAATAATTTTTCTTACACTTAAAAAATTTAACTAAACTTAACTAAAAAAAAAATTAAATTAGTGTTATGTGTTTATAAATTCTGTTAATTACTAAATATTTCATTGTATAAAAAGCGTACACTGTGACGCCATAAATAATTTTTATACTGTAGAAAACACTGTTACCTGAAAAAATTAAATCACAGGGATGCCTCATGGGAGACTGTGCCCAATGCGTATGCTGAACTTTTAGAAAGACCCAGTACGTGCACTGCTGAAAACTGTTTGTGTCCTCATCATAATAGAAGAAATTTTCAACAAGATAAGTAAGCAATTTAATTATTACAATAATAATATTTGATTAAAGTTGTGAGTAACGTATCTACGGGAGAACCATAAATTCATACATATCTTATCTGTCAGCATGTCTATGCTTGGAGTGCCAGATTCAGAAAATCCACAGGGTTTTTAATCGGATTTATTAGCCTTGGATTGTCAATCGTAGTATGTTGTTTTTTGATTATGTACCAAGGATATAAGATATTAGAAAATAGATAGATCAATTATTGTTACAAAGTATTGTAACTTAACTAGAAGAGTGCAGTGGATGTTTTTTGAATAATTATTATAATAATAATTGAGGTATAGATTTGAAGGGTAAATTTTATTTTTTTTATATTTTTTCATATTTGTGTCAAATTGCATAAAAATTGTACATTTCTTAAGTTAATTCCATAAAATATGCATAATATTATAAATATTTAATTGAATAGATGCCATTTTTTGTTTTATAATATTTTTCTACAATAATTTAATATCAGTTTATTTTTAGTATTAGGTATCTGTTTACAAACCTATGCATAAAAAAAAAATTGAAATAATTCTGATAAAAATTGACAACAAAAATGTGTTACTTAAATTACAAGTAATTTTTTTTTTCGCATATTTTGCTTATAAATTTAGGTCTTAGTAAGAACAAGGTTACAAGATTATGTTCACATACAACTCCCCAGACTGTGTTTATCCTTGTGCGGATTTTGTTCATTATCTAATTTATAACTTATGTCTTATTAATGAAGTTAGCGATCAAATTTGGATCCATAATTATAATTTAGTCTAGTCTACTTACATTAATTGGGGTGTACTCTCCTATATACTATATATGGTAATATATGATAAGGCAAGAAGAAATAGGTTAGCATAATGTTAGTATTATATATATCTAATGTTAGTGCTAACATTAGCAAAACTTAAACCCTTTACTATATTACAAATCCAGGAAATATCCAAAATACAAATAGAAAATGGCATATAATTTAAACAAAATAAAAACCAAATTTGATTCAAACGTGCTATTATATGTAGTTAAATAAATATATGTTTGCCATATCAATGTAATAAACATGTTCACGCAAAACTAGATAGTTCATAAACTCTAAAATCACTTTTATTACAGTTTTGCATAAACATGTTTAACAAATATTGTGAATATACAACAGTAAAAACTGATATTAATTCTATTATATAACTATAAAAAGACATGGTACTGTTTTTAAATTGTTAGATTTTAATTTTTACTTAAAATTTGTAAAAAAAATTGCCATCACAAGCTCCAGGTTATTTTAATTGTACATTACTATCTAATATTATAAAAATTATGAAATCTTTGTACCTATATAAAAAAATATACATAACGTCTCAAATAAAATGTTGTTTTTTGATATTATATAACTGGAAAACTGATTCAGAAAACTTAAATAATACAAGTAAATTTGTTATTTAGCTCTGCTGAATAATTTCTAAATTGTCGCTTACAATAAATAGCCTTCTAACAGCCAATATATCGCTAGGCCTGATCTAGTTCAAAAATATTTATGCTACTCTTTAAAATAATATATTAATAAATTATTTTTTGTTTTCCAACAGTGGATCATGGGAAATAATACTGTGCCATACCTGTGGATCAAGTGGTACACATAAGTTATGCAGTTCCGTTAAATGTGGTCAAAATTGGTTTTGTATGACATGCACTAAAATATCAGGTATACTTTATTGTATTGTAAATATATATAATTTTTTAACTGGCTGTTACCATATTCCTTCAATATTTTATGAAACCTAAATACAATTGTGTCAATAATTATTGCACCGGATATCCTCCTACCCATGGATGGTAGTGTATGTAATAAAGACGAATATATTTTATTACACTAGTTGTTCTAATGTTTGATTTAAATTTTTGTCTTAAAACAATTAAATTGTGAACTTCAGAGTCTAATTGTTCCAAGAGAAGACGAATAGAACCAACAAATACTGTTTCTTCAAATGGTATTTCAACACCAGATGAAGAAGAATTACCATTACCTAGGAATAACTCTAGACGTACTCCAAGAGAAGTTTCAAGGAATAGGGCTACTAGAGAATCAGAAAGACTGAATAATAATAAGGAATCAACTAAACCTACTCCATCTCAGCCCATATCAACACCTCAACAAATAAGTGACACAATACTTATTTCAGATGATAGTAGTGATGATTCTGATGATGTACAGGTAATATTCTTTTTTTTTTTAATATTTTCAAAAATTTATAATGATATAAATAATGCAGTCGTTGAATTATGGCATTGGATATTTAAGCAATTGCCCATGTTTACAAGGATTGAAAAAAGAAACTTTTGTTATTTTTTCCAGGGATGGCCAATTAGAATATGTGTTCTACTTAATATGTATTTCAGACGTATTCTAGACTTTGTACGTATTCAAAGCATGAGCTCTTAGGATTTTTTGTAGAACACTTATTAATGATTTACTTCATCTCTTTATCTTCTAATTTAGACCAGTGGTGGCTAAACTATGGCCCGTGGGTTGTATCTAGCCCACCATTAAATATTATTTGACCCAAAAAAGTTTATAATTTGTTTCTTCTTTTCCCCAGTCTGCATAGTGTATTATTATTATTTTAAATCATTGCATTCAAAAAACGATTCTGAGCAAAATTCTGTATAATATTATAAATAAATTGGTAGCATCCATGATAAATTTTCCTAAAATAATGTTCTTTTATAAAAGGTGGATTTCCTTTACGTGTGAGAAAACTATTGGTAAAATAAAAAAAATTACCTTAATAAATTGACTATTAAGTTAATTTTTAATAGATGCCATCTTACGTCTTGAGTACCCCCACCAAAATTTAGTAGATTTACCTCCACGGTAGTTTTATTAAACTTGCTAAATAGAATACCAGTCATTCGATTTATGGAAAACATGTGTACCACTTTGATTTCAATCACCCTGTAAGTCAAATGTAGTGAATGCAAAAATTAGTACTCAATAGGAAGTTAATTAATATTTGTAAGGCCTGAGAGACAAAACTATTGAATTATAATAATGCGGTGTTCATTGCTGCTAACTTTTTTTAACTGCCAAATATATAAAATTTGCCATTCAAAAATTTCTTAACTTTATTCTACCTAACCCTTACCCAAAAATGTATTAAGTTGTAAAAAACAAATAGTAAATATCTTGAAAATAGAAATAAGCATAAAAAAATAGCCATCAACTTTTAGACTAATTTTACTATTAATATTCCCAACGATTGCCCCAGTAAGCATTCAAAAATATGAGGGAACAAATGCCTCCTTTGCCCCCCTCACACAGTTAACCAATGCATTTCTTATTTTGCTTAGAATCTAAAAAAAGATTTAGTCAACATTTCAAAATAATTCATAAACTTCATAAATTTGTTTCGAGCTACACTCGGATCTTTGGCCTGTGATGAAATTTTTTTATTTTGAATTTGGCCCTTGCAAAAATTGTAAAAATTGTTAGGCCACCACTGATTTAAACTGTTATAGCATTGCATATGTCATCATCTAAGCCAATACTAAAAAATAATAAGCTACTTTTAATTTTCTGTTGAATTTAATAATGATTTTAAAACCGGGGCCACACAGTATATGCAAACATTACATGCAAAACTAAAAAACAGTGACACTGTAGATTTGTTTGCATACATATATATTCCATGTTTGCGCCTATAGTGATTACTTAATTGTAGTGTGTGGTGTTTGCATTCTATGTGGACTAGACTTATTATTTTATAAATCATCATCTCTTAATTCATGTATTTGATGCTTAACTTGTGTATAGTATACAATTAGTTTTGTAATATATGTATTAGGTATTTACGTGCTTTAAATTAACAAGAGTAAAATAAACTTATGGTGGAAGTCTTCTTAGAATTCGGAAAAAGGTTGTACTTATCGTATTATTTATTAGAATACATATTATATTATATTAAGTATACGACATATATAGTTATGGTGACCATATTATGTAATTATTTTCATAGGACAGTATTTGGTTTTTAATCTATGAATTGCCCTACATGATTATTGTATGTACTAAGTACATCTAAATGTGCTTATTTTTATTCATTCTTGAATTTAAACAATTTTATCGATTTTTTTTTTTTTTTTATTATTATTTATTATTAAAAACACTGATGAATAATAAACAACAACCAATTACAATCGTTGCCATATAAATTGACGTGGCGGCGATTTTCAGTAGATGTAACCCAAACAAGTCGCTGTGTATTTCGCACCTCATCAAATTATTTATCATAAATTTATAAAAATAAACAACCTCAACTGCCAATGACAGTATCAATAAATATGTGATAATGTGATATGGAAACTGGAATATACTTATATAGATGGATATTTACTCATTTACCCCACTAATGTGTTGTTGTATTAATGTATTCGGTAATAACATCCAAATATGAAGAATCCTTAGTTTTCCGTTATCGCGCCGCCACTGTGCTAATCTATTTGGCAACGACTATATCTAATATTTGTATACTTATTAAGACTAACTTAGCAGTGTATAGTCAAAAACCTTAAACGCAACATGGAAACTGACATTTGACATCCAATATAAACATGTTTCGCCATGTGTTATCTCAGTATCTAAACAACTGTTATTAATTTATTTGTCTGATAACAAATATTTTATTACATGTAATTCTAACACTCGAGCGGGTGGTGGGGATCGTTAATCTTAAAACTGTAAACTGCTTCTAGTATCATGTACAGATTCCAATGATACCATTCATGTACGGATCTCAGCCGTCCTGCAAGTGACACTTCTATTATGTTATATTTATTTTTCATGACAATTTTCTTTAAATTGTTCATCATATACATCCATGGCTATCATAAACCGTTATACTTTATGACTGATGTTACGGCTCACACTTCTTAAAAAATCAGGTATAGTCATTTCTTTGTTTTCATAGTGTTTGCATAAGACATTCAAACAATCCTACATTATTTCTTTGTATGCTTTTTTTAGATTTTTTAATATTACTGAGCTGTTTTCGCTCATTCAGCTCCTACTTCATTTTTAATTTTCTTAATCAATTTCCATGTTGATAACGAACGAGCTACTCCCATACTTCCTGTTATATACTCATTCCTTATTTTACCTTATTTTTACCTCACTCATCCACCTTAACATTATCAAAAAATAAAAATCTCTTTTAAGTCTAATGTAATATAGACTGCTGTGAAGCTAGAAAAAAATCTGCTCAAAAATTAAAGTGGTTAAAATCCTTTTTAATATTAATACGAGTATGTCGTATCCGTATGATGTAATATATAAGTATTTGTGTAAAAAGGTATTAGTAAAATTTTACAACTTTTCAGGAAACGCAAAATACTAAATTTTTATTTTACTAAGTATAGTTAATATTTAAGAAAATTAAAGTAAAACTAATATATTGACTTCTTAATAATAATAATAATTTATAATATTTTAATAAAACAAAATATTGAATTTATTTATTTTTTTTTTTTATCTCCTTAAAAGTGCTAAAATACTCATTTACACAAATACTATCCAATCAAAGGTGGTAGACACAGCCATCAGTACCTAAAATAATATGCTTTATTAATAAAAACATGCTTTATCTAATCAATCTACGCCATTTTGAAATTTAATTGACTGACAATTATATTTAACAAAATTGTACATCATTAGTTCACAATAGGAAGTCAACTCAAGTAATAAATATTTCAAGTTTAACTATCGAGCCAATTTATAATGATATTGTTCTCGTTACCAACATATTTACTATATAATATTATTTTTTGGGTTAAATGACAATGTTTACATCATTGTCACATGTTCCATATTTTGACACATTTATATTTATTACCTACTTGAGAATGGATTTTTTGCAAATTTGTTTTAGTTGATATTTTTTTCGATTTTCCCCAATAGTTTTTTTTAAGCATAAAAAAAACTACCAAAAATATATGAAAATGTTTTAAATTATAAAATAAATATTAACCGAATTTCGATCAGAATTGTTTTTTAAATGCAATGATTTGTCGGTGCTTTCAAAATTACACTGTCCTGTTTGAAGACTTAAGGGACAATGGACCAAATTCCACCACTTGTATTTGTTAAATTAAATCAAAGACATTAATACAACATTTATCATCAACGCTGAACTAAAATGAGTGCATTTGATAAATTATTAAATATTATTTTTTACCTGTAATATTACAATATTAATATAAAAGTAGGCTAGAATCTTTAATGTGCTCCAATATACAAAATTCTATGATCGATATATCGTCCAATTTTTTTGGTCCTCGTAAAAATATGTAAAAACTTGAATATACGTTCTCTATCACTGCCTCAATATACACAAAAAAACCTCCGATATGTCAAATTTACGATTTTGAGATTTCAGTATAACTAGATTCAGAAAAAAAAGTTGTAAAATGATAATCATCATTGTAGAATAAATGAAAAAGTAAAGCAATACTTCTTATGTGATTAGATACGTAGTCAACATTTCATCAGAGGTATTGATATGCAATGGTAAAACTGTATGATAAAACTTCGCTATGTGATGAAATAATTATAAATATAAATACTTAAATAATTTCAGAACTATTGTATTAGATAAGGTTATATATTACAAAATATAAAATTGTTTCAGTTTCAAAAATTAGGATTTAGCACATTGGAGGTTTTTTTTGTGGCAACGACGATATTTTAACTACTAAAATACTTTTGTGACTGTACACTGATTACTTAAAATTATTATAAGCTCAAAATTATAAAAATAATATACTTTTAACAACGTATATTCGATTTACATATTTCGACAACTATATTGTGAATAAATTTACTAAGGCCATTAATACAAACCAATTCTATGTACCTTTTTTTTCTCACCTAAATAATACTACTACTTATCTTCTTATCCATGAATGATCAATAATGCTGTTTCATCAGCTATTGATGTAGTCAGTTTAGCCATGCTTTTTTATTATCTTATCAACATTTTATCGTAATAATAAAGTTACAGAGTTTTAAATTGTATTATTAAACAAGTTCGGAAAACTCAATAAGCGTACTAAATTTTTGGTTTCTTAAGTGTTTTAAACAATAATCTATAATTCCATAAACAATTTGTTTAACCTACTTATATTATAATATATATATAATCTATACAAGAAACTTTAAAACAACAAAACAAATAATAATTTTAAATATTGATAACTATGCAAACAAATTGTAAGGACATACTGACAGATATTAGGAAAAACTTCTTCAAATGTATTACATTATTAGATAATATGACTCTCAAAAATATTTATTATTTTTGTTTTGTGTTATGTTATTAGCATTTAGACCTTTGAAACAAAATTAAACTTTGCTATATTATTTTTAATTATAACTGAAAAACATTATACCATTGGACATTGCTTAAATTACCAATTATATTTTATTTTTTTAAATGCTGTATTAATTATAATAATGAATCGTTTTTATAGTGTTTAACAGCATATATCGATCCACCAAGAATGGTATTAACTTCACAATATCAAAGTCGTCAGATGCCCGTAATACAAAGTTACACATCAATGAATAATGGAAATTCTCCAATTATAAATGTGACAAATAATCAAGTATTCCGTCCTTTACGTCGCCGGAGTAATTACATTGGTTCTCCAAGTAAGTACTTACTATAAACTAATTAAATTTGAAGTTTAGTAGAACTGTTTTTGAGATATTGTTCAGTATGTATACAGTGTCTTCATTAATATAGGTAACTCGAAAACTTGGGAACCAATTTTGAAACCTAGTTTTTTTTTCTTCATTAAATTGAGTACATACAAATTTCCTATGCATTTGAAGTAAAATGAGTTTTTTTTTAAAGTAATTTTGACTAATTAACCGTGTTTAATCCCAAAGTTTTGAGTGTGAACTTAACCCCTATTAAAAATGTTATTGAATTTGGTTTTTATTAATCAAACACATGTTTTATAATGTATTCAATCGTAGGGGCAGTTTCTTTGAGACTTTTATCTCTGGCCTACTCCAGTTTCTCTTCTAATTGGTTACGTATATGCATTTTTAGGGACACAAAAATTCAATTTGCACCAGATCATATAGCTAAGCCATTGTATATATATTGCTTTTCTATTTTTGATTTATTTACTCAAAATATTCTTATAATGTAGTAATAAATATTCATCATTTATTTATTTACTATAAATTATATTATATTTGCTGTCATTAGATGTAGGCAAAAATAAAGCAACTCCATTGGCCTTTTTTATTATATCCAGCGATACTGAATCTATTTTTATAATTCCACCCCATTGTTGTATTTAAAAAAATCTACCAACCAACTAATCAATAACCACCAGAATATTTTAATTTACTGTCCATCGTTTGGGAACATTTCAACAAATTACTTAGTAGAGTTCAGTACCAGCACAACTCATTTATATTTGCCGCAAGTATAGTTATCTAAAGAATACTATGGATATTTCAGTCATTCGCTGTTTTTTTTTATTTGTATATACAAAGCTTTTAGTTGTAAATATAATTCAAATAAATTATGAATATAGACAAAGAATTTTTCATTACTATGATCTTTTTATATGTTGTATTAGAAAATCATAATTAAAAAAAAAAAAATTTTAGATACTACTGCCGCCACTGCCACTGCAACCACTGCTACTGCATCCACGTCCGCTACTACTATTGACTCCATTATTGATTTGACAGGACAGGATGATGATGAATAACATAATTTCAATATAGACAATAAATACTTGTATACCTTTGAATAAAGGAAATGTTTTTTGTTTTGTATTATTATAAATAATTTATAGGTCTTTATATAATATGTATTTTTTTTTTGTTTTGTTTTTTTTTTTTTACTTACCTACAAACTCATTTCACAGATAATTACAAGTAATGTGTTATTATTTATTTTGTATTTTTGTATCTACTGTATTTTTGATGACTTTGATCATTACACATTAATTCAATATTAATTATGAATTTATAAATAAATTTGAAAAATTTATATAAACAAGAAAATATGTAACTAATTATATAATACCTCTTGTAATATGCAATACAAAAAACTGATTATTAAAAATCAATCTTCCTTTAAAAAAAATATAAATTTATTAATCTATTCAACACATACTCTACAGACTAAAACTAATATCTATTGTGATCTTCGTACTTGCTTTTTCAACTTTTGATACTCTATGCCTAATTGTTTTCTTATATTTCCTAAGTTTGATAGCAAGTGTTTATCGGTCAACAGCTCGTGATTATTACCTAATAATACTTCTTTTGAGATCTAAAAATAAAAATAAAATTGTAATAATACACTTATGTATATATATAATTTAAACTTGTAATTTATCAAATTAAAATTAATATTTACATGGTTAAAAATCCATCTGTATTATTATTTGTCAAGTTTATACAATATTACTTGTATAACTTTGAAACTAGCACAATATTATATTGTATACAATTTAAGATAATTTATATGTGTATGTATGTAGTAAAACATCAAAGTGTTGTATCAATACTTAAAATTAAACAACATGTTATACTTGATAATCCAAGATACACATTGCTACTTAGATTGTATTACAAGATTAGAAAAATTACTCAAATAAAAAATAATCTTAAATATGTATATAACATATCATATAATTAAATGTCTGAATACATTTTTTACTTTGGGGTAAATTTGATTATTATGTGTTAAACAAAATAATATAAAAATTCTTAAGGTATAGTTAAAAATATACTAGCTACTACTATTTTTCAATGAAAAACTTGCATTAGCACTTTCCCTTTTTATCAACTTATAAACACATTAGTAATACTAAACAAAAAATAAATTATAGTTAACAATATTATCTAGTGACTGATGGAACCAATTTTTGTGATACACGTTTTATATACTGTTAAAATATAGATTTTTTTATTTTTAACATGTAAAAATGCATACATCAAAAATTGGCTTCATAAGCTAAAAAATTTTGTTATTTTTATTTTAGTTCATCTTTCTAGAATATTTTGAAGTTGATAAAAATGAAAAATGTGTAAACTGACAGGTCTACTTTTAAAATATATTTAAATATTGACAAATTTTTAGAATTAAATGTATGCATAAAAAAAAAAAAAAAACATTTTATCATTGATATATACAGTCTACTGTAGTTAAATATTTAATTAACTATACAAAAAAACATTCTTGGGGTTCTTTTATGACCGCTTTAGTAATATATAAATAATCAGACACATGCAGGGACTGCACATTAAAGGGGGAGGTATTTCAACTACTTGTAATGTATTTTAATTTTTAGAGGACAGTTTTATAAAAAAAAGTAAATTATTAACAATCATTAAAAATGATCGACAAGGTTCTGTGTAAAGTTGAGCAAAAAAAGTATTGAAAAAATGGCAGTAAGTACTAGATGCAATTTACACTACTGAAAAATGGTGAATCATGTAATTGTTATATAATACTATAATATCATTCCCTCAACTCAACTGTTTCATTTATGTATTCAGTGTAAGTACTTATTACCTTAAAATATTCACCATCATCTCTAAAATTGTTGTTTCCTCCCCCACCTAATTATCCTTATCAAATAACATTGAAGTTCCTCAACTCTCAAGATTTTAGTGAACTAAAAATAATTTTTAAAAGATCCATTGGTCCAAAAATATTGACCCATTTAAGAATTTTTTTTTCTTTCTGTACCTGTAAAGACTAATGATATAGTTATGCTATATATATAGAAAAATCGGTGAGAGTAAGGGTAGTAAACAAATGACCGTTAAGAGACCAAAAAATCGCTAGATAAAATTCAGAACAGGAATGTTTAAGAGGCAGTACTGATGATAACTAAAACTCTTAGTTATAAAGCCATGCAAAAAGAATATGAAAAAGTGAAATTTAAAAATAAAAATGAATAAACATTTCAAAACTTCTAATCGACATATACCAATAATAATAATTACAGGAATTGGACCCATTAATTTTATTTACTCACATTATTTATTTAGTTATGGCGATAATACCATTGATAATTGACCTGTACATATCATATTTTTACTGATTAAAAAATGTTCACATAATCATATGATGTACTTAAGGAGTATAAATTAAAGTAATTATTTAATATAAAAACATTACATTAAGAGGACGTTACACCTACATCTGTTGTTTCCATTCATCTAACGTATAATATAGCAAAATTTAAATTGTAAGGTTATGATTAAATTTAATCTTTTTTTTTATCTACACCCTATGGTATCTTTATTTAAATATTCAATATTATTCTTTACTCTTTATAAATACAATATATAATGAGTGTATAAATAACAAATAATACAATAGTAATATATATATTGTAATAATATCTTTGTCGTTACTACCATCATTACGATTATTATTATCTTTGTCGTTACTATCATCATTATGATTTATTATTATTGTCGTTACTACCATTATTACATCATTAGAAGTAGCATCTTTGTACGTCGCAGGTTGCTCACGAAGGTGCAATATGTTTTTAGTATTAAAATATACAGAATGTAATAGTGTTATAAATTTATGAGTTTCTTACAATATATATGTACGAGGTATATTCAATAAATACCCAGACTAAAATTATTAAAAATTATATTTTGAACTTACAAATTATTTAAATGGATCACCTTCAAAATAGTGTCCTTTAGCATCAATACAATGCTCCCAACGGTCTTGTCACTTTTTGAAACACCTTTCAATTTCCTCTACAGTTATAGCGTTTAGCTCTTGTGTCGCGTTATGGATAGTTTCGTTAACGTCTTCAAATCTGTGGCCTTTGAGGGTACTTTTTAGTCTCGGAAACAAAAAAAAAATCACAGGGAGCTAAGTCAGGTGAATATGGTGGGTGAGGTACCACTGGTATATTTTTAGATGTCAAAAATTCACGTACAGAAAGTGCAGAATGCGCCGGTGCATTGTCATGGTGCAAAAACCACGACTTTGATTTCCACGCTTCTGGCCTTTTACGGCGTACTTTCTCTCTTAATCTTTCTAGTACTTGTTTATAGAACACTTGATTTATTGTCTGACCTGTAGGTACAAACTCATAATGGACTAAACCATTAAAATCAAAAAAAACAATGAGCATTGATGTTTGACCGGACCTGACGACATTTTTTTGGACAAGGTGAATTTGCAGTCTTCCATTGCGATGATTGGACTTTAGTTTCGGGATCATATCCATACACCCATGTTTCATCACCTGTAATTATTGATTTGATAAAATTTGGGTCATTATAAACCCGATTTTTTAGATCCAAACACACTTCAATGCGATGTTCCATTTGCTCCTCAGTTAACAATTTTGGCACTAATTTTGCGGACACTC